>JANHFR010006251.1:185729-197527 GCA_032468015.1 Mimophis mahfalensis | reverse complement strand
TGAGCAAAAAAAATTGTCAAAACATCGTGATTTTTTTGCCCATTTCTCAGCTTTGGAAGAGCTTACAATGGCTGGGGGGGGAGGTGTAGAGCAGAGCAGGCGGCATCTGCTCCACCCACCCCCATGCATCGCAATGCCCCGGGTTTTTTCCCCCCCAGTTTATCACTCGGATGTTGAAAAAATTCGTAAGGGCGGGGCCACTTTCCCCCCTCGTAACTCGAAAAATTCATCTGTCAAGTAGCTCGTAAGTAGAGGGACCACTGTAATTAAAATCAAACTAATATTTGGATGAAATTTAAAAATCCAAACAATTAAGACAATTTAAAATTCCATTAGGCCAGACCAGCTTGCTGAAAAAGCAGGGTCTTTAGTGCGTGTCAAAAAGTCCGGAAGTCGGGGATAAGCCTTATCTCCGGAGGGAGCTCATTCCAAAGGGTGGGGGCCCCCACAGAGAAGGCTCTCCTCCTTGGGATCGCCAAATGGCTCTGTCTTGCCGACAGCACCTCAAGGAGGCTCTCCCAGTGAGAGCGCACTGGCCGGCAGGAGACCGTCGTTGGCAGAAGGCGATCTTGTATGTATCCAGGTCCTAAGGTAATCTTGATCTATATTTGCAGAAACATGAGAGTAAATCGCCTTACATTCTTCAGCTTGTTGATAAGTTCATCAAAGACAATGAAACAATGAAAAGATTTATGTGCTTCGTGTTTGCTTATTTTTCTATTTTTGCATGAGCAGATCAGAAAACAAGGGATAGCCATGAAAGGAGCTGAGATGACACCTACTTAAATCTCTCTCAAGTGCAAATCATTTATCATGGAATCACAGTGTTGGAAACAGATGTTTGGAGCATTTTTTTTCCTTGAAAAAAACCCATTTAAACCACACTTCTGTTTTTGATGTTTTCAGAATGGCAAAGAATGCACATAATGATGGTGGGGGAGATGATACAAGTTTTAACTTTAGCTGGAAAATGTTCACCAGCTGGGATTATTTGATTGGCAATCCTGAAACAGCAGATAATAAATTTGCATCAATAACTACTAGCTTTAAGGTAATCTTTGCTCACAGTTTGTTCAGAGCAATCAAATGGGGATAATGGAATTTTACCGACAAGAGTGATATTACCCTATTATTGTATATATTACTATATATATTAATGTGAAATCAATACCTGAATAAGATGGCAAGGCCATCTTATAATGCAGGTAATTGTGTTATTGACAACACATAGAAATTCAGTAGGTAGAATATAGGGATCATCCTGTTTATTTGTTACTTCCCCTCCTCAGGACCATATAACTACTTCGTGAATGAATATCTAGAAGGCTTATACACTAATTACTAACCTGCTGTGCAGGTATGGAAACACATTTATTACAAATGTAAACCTTTGCACTTTATCGTTTTATTATTTTATCTGAAATGGAAAATTCATTTCCACAGTAACATTAAGCTTGTAATTTAACAAACAGAGAATGCTACGTGGGTCTATCAGAAACAATCAGTGTTCCCATTTTCTTGCCTATGAAATCCAGAAAAAAACAAAACTTATTGCCACTCAAAATTGGACCAGATCCAAACTGACCCTGTGGAGATGTTTCTTTGGTGATGGATCTTAGAGAAGCTCCCAACCACAAGAAGATGCTGGGAGCTGATGCTTGTTCAAATATTTTGTCTTCATTTATTATAAAGTGCAGTAAAAGAGATAAATGGCTACCTGTGTGTTCATTGGTATTGGGGGTGGACATGCAGTGTGCATGGCCACCCTGAGCAAGAACCAGGTACAAAAAGCATGGGTAACTGGGTGAGAGGGGCTTTTATAAGTGGATGAAGCCCCTCCTCTACCCATAGGTATGGAGGTGCTCTCTGCCTCCATCTAGTGTTCAAGTTATGCAAGTGCCATGGCTGGCATATTTCTAACAGACCCAAATCCAATCCATAATAGCATGCAGTGGCAACAAGCGTTTGGATTTTTCTGGATTTCATAGACAAAAAAGTGGTAATTTTGACTATTTCTAGTAGACACATCTAGCATTCCTTGTTTATAATATTACATCTTTAATGTTAGTGTGGAAATAAGTTTTACACTCTTGGCCCTACTTAAAGGGTCTAAATCTCAGATAGCCAAATCTTTCTGATAAAATGATAAGGTGTAGAGTTGTAGTTGTAGTTTACATAAAGGTGCCTCCACACCTGTTCAGCAGGTTAGTGATTAGTGCATAAGCCTTCTAGTTATTTATCTGCAATGTAGTTATGCAGTCCTGTCAATTAATTTTAATATTTGGATTCCCTTGTATGTTATTATCTTCATTCATGGTATTATAGTGAATATTTACTTTCATGGATGTTTGAAAATGTCCATGCTTTTTAATTTGTACTTGGTAGCATCTTTTAATAATTGTGCAACACGCAGGGCCTTAATAAAGATAAATGTACAAAGGCTCTAACGAAGAGCAAAAAGCATATTCTGGTTGTAGATTATTATTATTTTTTGGCTGGTGTCCTGATTCTTCTCAGTTTGCTTACTTGTGCTTTTTTTTTTTAATGTGTCAAATAAGCACAGGAAGCCATTGTGGAGGAACAAGAGAGTCGGAAAGAAGAGAACATCCACTTGACTCGGTTCCTGAGGGTTCTCGCTAATTTCTTTGCTTTGTGCACCCTGGCTGGGAGCGGTTATCTTATTTATTTCGTCGTGAGACGATCCCAGAAGTTTGCTCTAGAAGGCCTTGAAAACTACGGATGGTGGGAAAGGAACGAAGTGAGTTCCAGCATGCTTTGTTTCTAAAACAAATGTGATGAGAAGAGCTAAACTTATGCAGGAAAAAATAAATGGAGGTAGTCCTTGGCTTAGAACAGTTCATTTAGTGCAGGGGTGTCAAACTAGATTTCATTGAGGGCTGCATCAGGGTTGTGTTTGACCTTGGGGGCATGGGGGGCATGGCCAGGGCAGGTGTGGCTAGCTTGACATCACTTGTGTCAGGGGTGCCTGTGGTGGCCTGAGGGCTCCGCCAGTGAAAACAGAGGTGGGCCGCACATTTTCTCTGGCAGAGGGCTGCAGGAGGCTGTTGAGGCCAAAAAGAAGGGCCACATGTGGCCTTCCTGAGCTCCATTTTCACTGGCAAAGGCACTGCAGGCTGGTCCTTTGCTGTTTCCAAGGTGGCCCCATGGGCCAGATTGAAGCACCCCATGGGCCGGATCTGGCCCCTGGGCCTTGAGTTTGACACCCCTGATTTAGTGACTGTTCAAAGTTATAACAGCACTGAAGAAAGTGACTTACGACTATTTTTCTCACTTATGACCATGGCAGTATCCCTGTGATCAGGTGATCAAAGTTCAGATGCTTGGCAACTGATTCACATTGATGATGGTTGCAGTGTCCCCGGGGGGTCAGATGGTCACCTTCTGTGACCTTAAATCAATGGGGAAGCCAGATTCACTTAACAATTGTGTTACTAACTTAACTACAGTTAAGTTTCTTGCCAGTTATGGCAAGAAAGATTGTAAAATGGGGCAAAATTCACTTAACAAACATCTCATTTAGCAACAGAAATTTTGGGCTCAACTGTGGTCATAAGTCAAGGACTGCCGGTACTTCGAAGAGGAGAACATTTACTATTATTAGTCTAACAGAATTAAATCAGAGGAATAGAGTGTACTGATAAATAAATTGTATCAGGTTATATTTGGAGAAGGGAAGATGCTTGTTATATCATAATTTGGTCCTTATTTATACTTAGCTGTTTCAAGATGTATGTGTTCACATAGCTTGCCACATTTTCATTTTCAGAATGGACATAGAGGCGTTACAATGTTATTGAAATGACTTTTTTTCAATAAGAGGTTTTGGATTGCATTTATGGTACTCTCACATTTAATTTTCACAGAACAAAATAATTCAGGGCTATGAAGGTCTCATAAATTTCAGTGAGACTTACGTATGACTTAAATTAGGATGGATGGACTCTATCATCTTGGTGAAACTTGCACTTAAAACTTGCACTTAAATACTCACTGTTTCTATGTAATACTGTCACATCAGCTGTGCTGAAGTAATGCAATTGCAAAATTTGTTGGGCTTTCAGACAACATTTCAGTCAAATATGAGATCCAGCCGTATTACAGATCTGCTGCTACAAGCAATGAACACATGTTCTTGTCAGATTTGGAATGCAGTATTTGGTGATTACAGCACCAGATTTTCACAGTCTATATATACTGTGCTTGATATTATTTAGGGCTGTGAAATGCTTTCCAGAATCCAGGAAGAGTTACACAATAAAACTCTGATATTCAGAGTAACTCAATATTATAATAATAGATTCTCTGAGGGGTCCTTGGTGCTCTCTGATCTTGGTTGCTTTCTTGCAGATGTTTCATTACCCAAACTAGCTAACATCATCAGTGTTAGTTCAGACTGTAAGAAAACAACCGGGCACCAAGGAATCCTCATTTCAAGTCTGAGTCACAAATATTATCCTTTAATAGATTGTCTTCTTCTACTACTACTAATCTAGATTCTGAAGCGAGAATATGTAAAATAGATGGTCTTGGGTCAGTGCAAGACTAGATTTGGCTCACCTTATTTGGGAAAGAGTTCTGTTTTAGGTTACAACAGCAGAATTATGAAATTACTGATAACGAGATCGTGAGCCTGTGGGAATTGAGCAATCTGGTTCCAGAGTCCCAGAAAATGGCCCAAAATTATCTGCAATGAACAGTGGTATGTTACAGGAGTAAAGTATATGGGCTGATTGGAAGGAGGGAAAGAAGTACTGTGAAGATCTGTGGTTGAGCTGGGCTGGCTGAGGGGAAAACTAGAAACCGACTGATGAGAAGATGAGGTAGTTTGATTGGTACTTTTATGAGGGAGTAAAATCAGCATCAGGTCAGAACAATGTCAAGTCCCTGACTATGAAAATCCATTTACCATAGATGGTGAATTTGGACACGATGGATATGAAGCATGAAGAAGGAGTGGGGATACATGATAACTGTCTTCCAGTACTTGAGGGGTTGTGACAGAGAAGAGAGGATTGATTTATTCTCCAAACCACCAGAGGGCAGGACAAAAAGTAATGGGTGCTAAGCTTGTTAAAGAGACATCCAATCTGAGAAATTTTCTGACTATGAGAGCAATTAATCAATTGTTGGCCTGTCACAGATGTGGATGCGCCATCACTGGAGATTTTCAAGAATGGTCCTTTTGACCAGGACGATATAAGGTCTCCTGCCTTGAGCAAGGGATAGGACTAGAAGAGGGATCCCCAAACCTGGGCCATGGCCTATTCAGAATTGGGCTGTGTGAGTGGTTGGCTGGAGCATGCACACAGTTCAACTTGCACAAGCAGCCACATGTGTGCCAGCCCAACACTCACGCAAATCAAGCTGTGTACATGAGCACCAGCACACTGTTTGTGCGAGCCCACTGCTCTTGCAAGGGCTGCTTGCACATGCTAGTTCATGGTGCATGCACACATGCATACCAGTCCACTGCTTGTACAGCCCAGTTCTCCTTCCCTCCCCCAGCCAAGCCACCAAGCCACAAAGATTGGGGACTACTGGACCCAATGACCTTCTAGTTCTATGATTTTATGTTCTCTGGTACAGCTATAAAGACCTCAATCACTTATCATAACTTTATAACCTGGTTTGATTCAAATGATTCTCTAAACAATGGTTTGGAGGATCACAAATAAAGACAGTTCACCCATTTCTCTCCTTTTACATGTGATGCTTGGGGCCGTGCTTCCTATTTCAATTAAACATATTTCATATTGTAAAGCTACTTGATTTTAGTGGCCCTTCCAGATTTGGCTGCAAACATGATTTATAATACTACTTCATTAGATTTGTTCAGTGTACAGTCATTTGATTTCAAAATCTTGGCAAAATGGGTTTTAATACAAACACTGAACATTTGTACTGCATTAGGGACTGATGAGATTATTTTCAAGTCAAGTGGTTTAACCAGCAGAATATCATTTGTCATCCCATGCAGAAACACATAAATAATGAATTCTGCTAGCATCTGTTTTGAGATATTTATTAGCTCAAAAATTGAATCCAAAGTATTAAAAGTCCCACTGCTGCTATCATTCATAAAAGCAAAGTTCCGTAAGATATTTCTATAGACAGAAAAAAAAATGAAATGTTGATTTAGGGATTCAATGATTAGAATTATACAGGGCTATAAAAACAACGTAGACAAAAAAAAAAAAGGACCCAGAATTAAAATATGGGAAACTTTGAGTACAAAAATTTGGCAAAGTTGCCCTGGGAAAAAAGATATTAGGGAAAAGTTTGCTAAAAGAATGTGCTAAGGAAAGTTTTATATAACATTAGTTAACGTAAGAATGAACTAATACTAATGCATATTACACAGATCACTAATCTGCACATCCCTCTTAAGGCTGTAACTGAGGCACATTGCTTGTAAGTTACAAGCAGACAGTAATTGCTTTTGGAAGATATACGTATGTGTTTTGTGTATACCTCTAAAATAGGGGTGTCAAACTCAATTTCATTGAGGGCCACATCAGGACTGTGTTTGACTTGGGGGAGCATTGGGCTGGCTGTGGTGGGTGTGGCCAGCTTGATGTCACTTGTGTTGGGGGCGCCTGTGGTGGCCTGAGGGCTTTGCTGGCGAAAACAGGTTCCTGAGCTCCATTTTTGGCTGGGACAGCCTCCTGAAATCCTCTGCCAGTAAAAATGGAGCTCAGGAGGACCATATGTGACCTTCCTCAGCTCCATTTTCACTGGCAGAAGTACCATGGGTGGTCCTTTGCTGTTTCCAGGGCAGACCCACGGGCCAGATCTAAACACCCCAGATCCAGCCCTCATGCCTTGAGTTTGACAGCCCTGCTCTAAACATTATATGTAAAGTGACCCTTATATTATTCTGAACAGAGTGCTGCAGATCAGGTATTTGAAAGAATAGTTAGAAGTTAAAAATCGTTATGTTTTTATAGGAGATTTTAAAATGGGTTTGCTTATTTAGCACTCCCTATATGTAAGAGCAAGAAAGGGTTTTAAACAGAACATAACAGAAAAACAGTGTGCAAATAGAAAAATAACAAAGTAATGTTTTTGGGTTCACCTAAGGTAAATCTTTTCATCTTGACCTGGATCAAATGCTCATCAGATTGCCTTGATTCATGACAACTGAGAAATAAGTATGCCAGATAAGTGTTGTATTCTTGGCTAAAACAAAGAATTGTTTTTGATTGCTGTTGATTGGCTATTTCCAATTTGTACCAAACTGCTTAGGCTATCCGAGGTAAATTTTTAAATAGATGAGTTTCAGGTATCATCTTGTCTTCTCTTTTATTTTCTATTTCATTCCTTGTTTCTCATTGCTAGATATTTTTGTTTTACTTTTTATATCCATCAGACATAAGCTGTCATATTTTTAAAGGAAAAAAGATAGAAACCAAATTGAATTAATGTCACAGAAAGGAGTAATATATTAGCAAATGTGTGAGTTGAAAACTTGAATTATCCTGCCATTCCTTATATTAAATTTTCCTGCAAGTGTATAACTACAATAAACACATAACTCTTAATTATTACACTAATTATGCAGAAAAAAAATACATTTACTCAAAAAGGTAGGATTTTTTAAAATTATTCTCTGTTGCAGCTGGGATGTCTGAGAAGGTTTTTATTACTGTACACAGTATGAGTTTGAGTGTATGATTTATAATATTCAGCTGTTAATTTTTAATTAAGGTACATTATAATGACAACCAGACAAAATTAAATGATTTTTTGGACCTGGAATATTGGAGAGTGCTAGAATGTGGCTGTAATCTCAGCTTTGCATATACATTCATAATGATACTTAGATATGCAAAATCTCAGTATCACTTATATTGTAGATAGTTCTTAATTTACATCTATTTATTTAGTGACTGAAGTTATTACAGCACTGAAAACTTACAGTCTTCACACTTACAAAGGTCATAGCATCCTCACAGTCACAGGATCAAAATTTGAGTATTTGGCAATTGGCATCTATTTACATCACTTTGAAGCATCCTTGGCTTATAGGATGGCCATTAGCAACCATCCCAGTTGGCTTCCAACAAGCAAAGTCAATAGGAAAAGTGAAATTTGCTTAAGGACCCTGTGATTCACTTAACAACTGCAGTGATTATCTTCATAACCGTGACATGAAAGGTAGTAAAATTGGGCATGGCTCACTTACAACAGCCTTGCTTAGCAAGAGAAAATATGGTCCCAGTTGTAGTTGTAAGTCGAGGATTACCTGTATTGTTCAAGCTTTAGGTTTAAAGAAGGATTAAATTCATAAAATCAAAGCATTGGAATTTTTTTTGTCTTGTAATTACCCCTTTATATTTATTCCATTTATAATCAATTGTATTCAAATTAATAATACCTTCACAATTTATCAGTTCAAATCAATCCTTTAAAAACTTATGTTATTAAGTCACCTCATTTCAAAATCAGTCATAATTGTTTTCCAATGTTATTGAACTTAATCTCTTCTATAATATTCTCAACTTATTCATTCTTATATCAGTCAACTGAGTTACTTCCAAACATTTTCAAATATTATCTAAATTTTCTTCAAAATAACAATATTATTGCTACAATTTTATATTCTAACGTATCATCCCCATGAGGATCAATTCTACTATGGTTAACTATCAATTGAAATGTATATTAGTTATCATCCCTCCTCTTTTCCCTTGTAATTAAATGTGTCTCTGTTTCTTTATATTTATTCCACTTATGATCAGTTATCTTAAAAATTAACAAAAATTTTGCAATTTATCATCTTAAATCAATCCTTTAAAATCTTACTAAGATGTTAAATCACCTCATTTTAAAATAACCACAATTGTTTTCCAATGTTATCAAACTTAGTTTCTTCTTCTACTACTATAATATTCTCAACATTCACTCTTATGTCAGTCGATTAAATTCTTCCAACCATTTTCATCATAATAACAATATTATTAGGTATCCAGTATATCCACTCTATTTCTACAATCTTATATTTTAATATTCTGATATATTATGAGGGAGTTCTACCATAGTTAAGTATCAATCAAAGTAAATATTAGCCATCATCCCTTCTCTTTTTCCTTGTGATTATCATCTGTCTCTGCTTTGCTATTCCTCCTCCAAGCTTCTTACTCCAAGTTCCAATCACTCTGGTGTTGCCTTTGTTTGATCTCCACATGCCTCTCATCATCTCCTGTCTTCTTGTCTCCTCGCCATCCAAAGATATTCCACTCTGTCTCACAAGTCATTGAATCCTCCATGTTGTTCCCACCAATTTCCTTTTCTTTCGGCTCTCAGGTTGCTGATTAGGCCATTCGACCATCTCCACCAACTTCCCTCTTTCTGCTTACTCATCAGCCACATAACCTGCCTCTTCTTTTTCCTCTCACCCAATCAACTGCTCCGTGGCTTCCCCTGTCATATAGATACTAAAATATCCATTTTTTTTGGTCCCATTTGAGATATCATATCCATTTTTCCAATTATCTTATTGCAGCCCAGAGAGGGTACATTACAAAGACCTCGCATTTCCATTGTTTCTGCCACTGCAACCATTTCACTCATAGTGGCTGCCAAACAACTGACAAGCATTCACCAGTCCCACTCACAATCTCCAAAATCTTACTTCTAACAATGTCCTCCTTGAAGCCTGGGGATTGCGCCTCTTTCACTCTCTCTCCTGCCACTTTTAACTCAGTCAGGTATCCTTGGCACTGTCCTCTTAGGGAAAGTAATCAAAAGCCCATCCACAAACTCCAGTTCTTTAATCTTCCTCCTGCGCATTCTTTTCCCAGGATGGTTCCAACTTTGTGGCGGCCATATTCGCTGCTGCTTCACTCAGCCATCAGCTTGGGAATTATCCTAGGTCAGGGAGGGGAATACAATTCCCCTCGACCTGCCTGGCAGTTCCCCTTCACTTTGCTGCCCCTACAGGACGGCTTAGGCTCCTTGGGGACCCTAAGGTCAAGACTGCAGATCTTGTGGATCTTGTGACCTCTACTGGAAGTCAAACTGGAAGTCCTGAAAATTGTTTCTGATCTTTCTGTTAGGAAGTTTTTTTTCTATTACTTCATGTTACTCATGACAATGAATTTAGAATGATAAACAACCAGCTTGAATTGCCACCTTTTAAAGTACAGTGCTACCTTGACTTACGAATTTAATCTGTTCCGAATGCACATTCATAGGTCAAAAAGTTCGTAGGGCGGAAAGCATTTTTCTATAGGAATACATTGGAAATGGATTAATTCGTTCTGGAGCCTAGGAAAAAGACCCAGACACCCAGTTTTTTGTGCAAACCTCTTTATCAAGTGCACTTTTAAGGCATGCAAACTGCACAGCAACATTACTTTTCAACAATGAATATTTACAACAAAACTTTATCATTTGTTTGGGACCGGGTCATAAGTCGAGGAAACCACGGCTAAAATTCGGAAGTCGGGAAACCACATCTAAAATCGCCAACGGGTTTTCCGTTTGGATGTCGAAACATTCAGATGTTGAGTGGTTTGTCGAGTGGTTCGAGGGACCACTGTATTTAAAGAGCTGTTTCATCTCTTCTAATAGTCCTTTGATCTCTCTTCATCAAACTTAATTTCTAGATGCCTGATCATCAACCTTTTCTGAACCTATTCTGGTTTGTTTGACTCCTTCAGTGAGAGAAAATACTATCAGCTGTAAAGGACAGAAATCTATTTATGATTGTTACCTTACTGCCATTAATAATTAGATCTATTGATTAGCAGGATCTGTTTATTAATTTATTTCTCAAAATAAAAAAATGTAGACTTTGATTTAGGAATAATTCCCAAAAGAAAAGCATTCAATATTGGTATTCTGTTTTAAACTTCATAGCTAAAAAATTTAATGTTACCTTTACCTATTTTTAAAATGATTGCTTATTTCTTTTTCTAAAAACACCAGTTTATAAATAAAATATATATTTTACCCCCCAATAAATAATGCAATTAAATAAACAAAATAATGCTTGATTCAAATATGACAAAATGCAATCACTGCTTTAAGGCAAGCTTTCATAAACAATTGTGCAATGCTACAACAGGCTTTAAAGACAGGTAGTTAATGCTTTAAAGGTGCCATAAGTTACAGGTATGGAGATGACTTCCCCAGTGTATAAAACCTGTAAATTAAAAGAACCCAGGTGAGAACTTTGTGAATTTCTCATCTATGTGTGTTTTTCGTAATATGAATACCCAAACCGATAGATTCAAGGGTAGAAGAATTTGGTAACTTTTTCTCCTGTTTCTTAATACTATTTTTTGGGGGGAAGGTAATGGCCTCACAGTTATAGTTTATGGGTAGATACTCTGTTATCTGCCTGATATTCTCTGATCACGACATGGTATTTGTTTGAGTGAGTCAGTTGATTACTGATGAGATCAGCTATGTATATTTTCCAAAGTTATTTCATCTGATGATTTAAGAGTGCAACATTGACTTACCATCTGTTCTATAGTAAAAAGAAAAACTTTTTTTTTTTAGTATCTGCACTGGTAGACCTCTTGACACTTTATTTTGATTACATGCTACAATAGAATTTTGTCATTCTCTGGCAAACTATTTGGAGTTTCACCTTTCAATGGTGAAGAAGCCTTGGTGGTGCAGCAGACTAAAGTGCTGCTGTTATGTAGCACTTAGCTGCCAGCTGCCTGCAATTAAGGCGAGTTCATGTCTCACCAGGCTCAAGGTTGACTCAGCCTTCCATCCTTCCGAGGTAGGAAAACTGAGGACCCAGATTGTTGGGGGCA
>JANHFR010006251.1:107810-121561 GCA_032468015.1 Mimophis mahfalensis | reverse complement strand
ACTCGGGATTCGAACCACTGAACTGCCGACCTTTCTGATCGACAAGCTCAGCGTCTTAGCCACTGAGCCACTGCATCTCCTGATAAGAGTGTACATATTTATGTGTTAAATAAAAATACAACAAATGAAATATTCCCACTCTTAAGAGAGAAAATTAATGTAGAAATGGATGTTCTGAGAACAAACTTCTGCCTGGGAAAAAAGTAACAGCACCATTAGTAAGTTGTATGTGGGAAATTCCTTTTCCTTTTCCTTTTCCTTTTCCTTTTCCTTTTCCTCTCCTCTCTACTTCTATGGAGCTCACTCCATGCAGGGTGTGGCAACTTGAAATATTATCAAGGCTTTATATATTTAGCTTTGTCCTTAGCCCTGCACATTTGAACATAAGGATGCCTGACCCAAAGTTGTTTGCCTTATGACACATCTGACCTAGAGCCTCTTTCTTAAACATTTGGTCTTTACACTACATTGTGTTAAAACAACCCCAATATTAACTGATCAGGAATCATTCCAACTTCTAGTAGGGTTGTTGTTGTTGTTCTTGTTGCTTTTAAGAGGTTAAGCCAGTAGTTCTCAACCTGTGGGTCGGGAACCCTTTTGGGGGGTCGAACGACCCTTTCACAGGGGTCACTTAAGGCCATCGGAAAACACGTATTTCAATACAAATACAGGTGTATGTGAAAATAATTTTATGGTTGGGGGTCACCACAACATGAGGAACTGTATTAAAGGGTCGCGGCACTAGGAAGGTTGAGAACCACTGGGTTAAGCAAAGACCAAAATAGTGGGAAACTTCCCGTCCTTCTGCAAATTTCCATAGGTGTTTTGGAATCGAATCCACCTAGTTTGGGCAAGAAATCTTAACTTTACCTGGGAGAAGATGAATTATACAGAGCAGATTATTAACACAGAACAGTTAATTTGAGCTTTAAGTAATTTTATGTGGAATTAGTATCTCTCTGAAGGCTACTTAATTAGTAACAGGCCTTGCTGTGTACTCAATGTTTTCCAATTAGCGTTTGCATCAAAGTTAATATATAGCATAGTTGTGTCTGCTTTATGAATTCACTATAAAATATAAAGACCACTAGATTTCATTGTGCCAGCAACTTTATTGTGCAAGAGATGTCATAATCGTTTCCCAAACAAATGGAAAGACAATTTTAGAAAGGTGGATATGTCTACATGTGCTTGAAATGAATGGAATGTGGAAAAATTATTGTGGACTCAAATCCTATTGATTTTAAAGTCACTTAGACGCCTCTTTCCTTGATTTGTGCCCAATGGATACAATCCAAAGCATACAAAATGTTGTTAAAACATGTCATGGGAAAGGCTTTATGCCTAATTGCATACATGGTGTTCACATACATTCTTTTGCTTGCACAAAAGAACAGGGAAGCCTCTGTAAAACCAGACAGATGCAATTCTACTGAAATAATCAGATTGCTGTGAATATGGTTATTTCAGATTGTTGGGTGCTAGAACTAGATAGTAATTCCAATGATTGGCAACTGATTTTTTAATCGTCAAGGAACATGGAACACTTCTTGCGTCTACAGTATTTTACAGATAGTCCCTGACTTATGACCACAATTGAACCCAAAATTTTGTTGCTAAGAAGACAGCAGTTAAGTGAGTTTTGCCCCATTTTACAATCTTTCCTGCCATGGTTGTTCAATTAATTCCTGTAGTTGTTAACTTAGTACCATGGGTTGTTAAGTGAATCTGGCTTCCCCATTGTCTTTGCTTGTCAGAAGACCACAAAGGGGGATCACATGACCCTGGGACACTGCAACCGTCATAAGTACATGCCAGTTTCCAAGTCATAAGTGTGAAAAACTATCATAAATCACTTTTTTCAGTGCTGTTGTAACTTTGAATGGTCTCTAAATAAATGGTTATAAATCAAGAATTACCTATAGTCCCATTGGTGGTGTGAGGCATAGGCAAAGAATGCATCTGAGAATATTATTTTCAATATGAGTGAAAGTTATATTAGTGCAGTGCCTCAGATAGAAAGTCCATACAGAGAATAGTAAGGACAGCCAAGATTATAGGAAGCTTGCTTCCCATTATTCAGGACACTGCCTATAAGCGCTATGTACTTAGAGCTCAAAGCATTGTTAGAGACCCCACACACCCACTTCATGGTCTGTTTCTATTGCTCACCTCTGGGAGGAGGTTTTGAAGTATTTCTAGCAGGATTACCAAATTCTGTAACAGCTTTGTTGCCTATGCCATCTACCTGGTAAACTCTCGAGATTCGTTTTTCTTGCCATGTACATAAATACATATGAACTAGACTGTGTTGTTTTTCTGGATCATATATGTGGGTATGTGGGTGTATGCTTTCTTGTTTATTTACTTATTATCATGTTTATGTAGTGTATATTGGAGGTGATGACCCTTTGAGAGCTGTATGAAATGACATTTTATTTTAATGTATATTGATTATTGTACATTTAAAGTGACAAAGTTATTCTAAGTGTATGTGCCCCAGGAGGTTGGTTAAAAACAAGGCGGCCAACATGATATTGCAGATGTGATGACTTGTACAGGTTTGGAAATGGATGTGGCTACTAGATATATTTACTTCTTTTATTTATATACTGATATCCTATCTTTCTCTTGATGATATCATATACTTTTGTTCGTTCTCCAATCCATGTGCAGGTCTTTCTATCTTGTCTTGTAATGCTGAGCATATGATGGCCCCACCATCAGAACCGATGAAACTTCTTGGAGGAAAAGCAAAAAATTTTTCTTCTTCCTCCTCAAGGAAAAAAAACACAGAGTTGCCTTTCGAAGAAAAAAAAAAAGCACCTTTAAGACAACTGTGACCTGGATGACTGGGAATATCCATAGCCCTTTGCTTCTGAGACATTCTGCTCTCAAGACTTAGCTCTCTGGAGAAGACTCTAATGATGGAAAAGGAGGAAGGGAAAAAAAGCTGACTGATATTAAGGTGGATGGATTCATTTACTATGGAAGTCCTGAAACACCAGGTTAGGGACAGATCATCCTGGAGAAGATCGATGTATATTAAGTGGTCACTAAGTCTGGTTACAAACCTGATGCCATCTAATCAAATCATGTTTAATTATGTATTTATGCATGCAGCCCTCCACCCTGGTTCATGACACGAGATTCCATTTATGAGAACAATTAAAAACTATTGTTCCACGGATATAATAAAATTGATCACAGAAAACAATCCAAATTACACAAATAAACTGAAGTTGGTATGCAAATAAAAATGGCCAAGCTGAAAGAAACATTTTAACACCACAACAGTCTAAATTTGGTAGACTACTTAAAAGATGATGCAGAATGGGCTTTCTCATTGATACCGTAATAAACCACAACACCTTCCCAATAGGGAATTCTTATACAGTAATGTCTCTAGTAGAAGACCTTAAGATATAGGCAAACTGGTATGGGAAGAGGTGTTTTTTCAAATATTTGTGCCCCAAATGTAGACTTTTAAATCAGTGGTTCTGGTTGGTTTGTTGGCTGGTTGGTTCATAAACTGGAATGACATGAACTAATCTAGTAAAACAGATAAAATTCTAGCTATTGAATTCTGTACGTGCTGAAGCTTCTGAACTGACTTTAAGGGCAACATTGGTTTGTAATTAATTATCAGACCAAGAGTATAGCTACCTAGAAATAATGGCAGGTGGTTCAGCAATCAAAATTAAAAGCAACTTCAGGCTACTGAGAATACCTGGACTCATAGCGACACTGAAGAGTTGAAGATAATTTCCAGGTTATTAATCTGTGGCTTATCAACTGTTTACATCTAAATGATCTTCATCAGAAAACCTTTCATTTTTTTCAGATTCAGTTTCTGTTCTTTAGATCTCATTTCAGTGCTTCCATAACTCTCTAAATTACTCTCTAATTTAGAACAGTAGTTAATAGCAGGTTTTCTTGGAGTAAACCACTTAGTGATAATCTGTATTTCAGAGTAAAAGAAGGTGAGCTTCAAAATACCCCTACATAGTGCAAGTTATTTTCCCCCCCCCAGTTGTTTAACAATGTTTTGCTTGTAGGTCCTTGGTGCTCTCTGAAATTGGTGATTTTCTTGCAGACGTTTCAGCACTGATGATTTTACCTAGTTTGGTAATGAAATGTCTGCAAGAAAACCAACAAGCTCAGAGAGCACCAAGGACCCCTCATTTCAATCCTGAACTACAAATATTCTCTTCTAATGTTTTGCAAAAAAAAATTTTGACAATAGGATTATCGGGACATTTGACAAGTGTTTGTCAAAGGCATGACAAACCCTTCCACCAAAGATGCTAGCCTGAACACTGAATGCTGCACCCCCATGATCATATGAGGGCATAGTGTTGGAAGTACAGAGAGAGTTATTAAGCTAATTCAGTCTTCCTGTAATCTAAGTGAGAGAATAATAACACATACTTGTGACATCATAATGCCTTTCAGGTACTTGCATCAGATGCAACTACTAAATTGCATCTTTTGTGCAATGATGTCATGATGCACATGCCATATTTTTTACTTCATCGTAGCTTGTTAAATATTGATAGCCTTATGCAACTATGACTGGTAGGTATTGAGTAAGTATAATGCAAACAGCTGGTCAGCATACCTAAGAGATACCACCAAGCTAAGAACAACAACACAGGTAGTCCTTGATTTACAACCATTCCTTTAGTGACCATTTGAAGTTACAATGACACCAAAAAAAGTGATATATCCCCGGTCATTCCACTTATCATCACAGCATCCTCAGGGTTACATCAGCATTTCCCAACCTTTCTGCAGACTGGCTGAGATAGAGGCATTGGTGGCAGGAAGGGAAGAGCGGATGGTTTTGTATGTGTGTGCTGCTTTCACAAATGCAGCTGTGCATGCGGGCATACGTACATGCGCACTCACCCAACAAATCCATGGCCCAGTTCTGAATGGGCTGCAGCTCATCACTGGGGCATGAACCGGGGGTTGGAGACTGTCAATACATGCTGGCTTTGGCTTACAATAAAAAAAATGGCGGGAAGCTCCTCACACAAGTGGGGGAGGAGTCTCCTGTTCCTGAGGTATTTTTTACCTCACTTCTCTCCTGTACCTTGAACAGAACGGACATGAGGCGGGATGTCTGTGTCCATGTTAATAATATTAAGTAGTCAATAATAGGGTTGTATACTGTTTATTTACTATAAGTGAAGACAATGTTATTTGCATTAGACTTTGCCTTATGTGTTTCTTTTCATTAGAAGCTTTGTCATGAACCATTTACCTCAGACTCATGATCAAGAAAAAAAGTAACAAGGACCCCTGGGTTACATGATCCAAAATCAGGTGCTTGGCAATTGGCATGTTTTCACGAAAGTTGCAGCATCCAAGAGACATGTAATTCCCATTTGCAACTTCCCAGCCAGTTTCCGGCAAGCAAAATTGATGGGGGAAGCCAGATTCGCTTAATGACCATGACTTACTGAACAACTGCAGTGATTTGTTTAACCACCACCACAAAAAAAAAAAAAAAGCTCATAAAATTGAGCAGGACTCGCTCACCAATTACTTTGCTTGGCAGTGGAAATTCTGGTGCCCATTGTGGTGGTATGTTGAGGACTACCTGCACAGACCATTACTTTATTTTTTTTAAGATAGTTTCAGATTCGTGTTTCAGATTCTAACAAAGAAAAAAAAGGTCCACTCATGTCAGTATTAATCAGCAGCAGCACATTGCACTTTAAGGGTCTACGGATTGGCTATCCACAGACCTTTGGTTCCCCCCAAAAAGTGCTGTTTTGACTTACATGTGAAACAAAAAGAACTTGCAGGACTTTTTTTTTTCTTTGACCATAATTGACATATGCAGATAGCCATCTTCCAATACTTCAGGGGCAACCATTTGTCTGGGATGGAATAAGGACAGCTGCCCAAGGCAGGTGTCCTTATTCCATCCCAGACAACTGGTTTAGACTAGAAGATGGATTGGAGTAGAAGACCTCCAAGTTTTCTTCCAGTCCTACTATTCTCTGATTTATGCAGCATTTTAGTTAGATCAAAGGGGCTCAGATGAGGAGGTAATGTTTTCTGTAAGGAATCAACATTATGGAAGACCTTGCTTTGGGATGTTAGATTAATCTATGTTGGGGCTTCCAGAGACCAGGAAAGACAGAATCTTGTGGTTGATGCTCATCCTTTATGTATTAGCAATATATGAATTCTTGGCTACTTATGAGTTTATGTAGAAGTTTGAATATTTAACTTTAAAGGTACTGTAGAAGTTATGGCTTTAATCGTTATTGAGACTGTTTATATTTGTCATGATTTATTGTGGATGTTTTATGTATGGTTACTGCTATCGATGGTTTCTGTTTTATATAGATTTTTTAGCAATCTGGAGTCTGTGCAAGTTTTGTAAAAAAATTATATATAAATTTTAGTAAGTATTTAAAAAGGAAGATAAAACTAATACACATGGATACAAACTAAGAAAAACAAGAAAAATAAAAAAATCAAAGATAAAGCTAAAAGTGCAAGAACAAAATAAAAATAGAAAAGAAAATGGATACTAAGAAGTAGCTTCCGATCTTTTTACGGCAGTCATAAGTAATTTACCTCCTACCTTAGGGTTACAACATAATCCTCTTCTTTCCATCTATCATCTCTAATAATCAAAACCATAAATATGGATATGTTCATCCTTTTTGTGTCATCATACAAAAAGTCTATAAGGGATTTCCAGTCAGTAATAAACATAGATAATTGTCTTTTCTATGGAACTGAATGCCCAGAAAGCTTTAAGTTCAAGGAAATCAGTTTAACTATCTCAGCAAGTTCCACCATTTTCACCAACCATTCTTCCATTCTTCTTTCCATCTTTGTGCATATGATAATCTTGCTGCAATTATCATGTACAAACACAAAATTTCATAACTCTTTTTCCAACTGCCATCAATAGTATTTATCTATCAATCCTGAAAGAAAAATCTTTGATCTCAACTGTAATATTGATCTCTAAAATCTTCTGAATCCAATGGATTTTTCATTAATATTTCAGTCCAGAATTTTCTAGCTTTATACATCCACCAAACATGATAAAAAAGTATCTTCTTGTTCCTCACATTTCCACTATAAATTTATTTTTTCTAAACATTTTCTCTGGTGAGATATACCAATACATCATTTTATATTGTAACTTTAAGACTGTAACATGGTGTAACTTTCAACACTTTCAGCCACATATTTTTTCACTGTTGCCTCAGTTTATCCTAACCAACATTTTAGTCCACTTTATCATCTTTTTTTCACTTGTTCTTCTTTTGTTTCAAATTTCAGTTAGTTTATGCATTTTAGCAATTACATTGTTTGCACACAATTCTATTTCAAACTCAGAACCAAACATTCTTTTGTTTACTTGAAATATTTCTAGTAATTATCCATTGTTGAACCATTGGCAATCATATCTCTCTGCTACCAGTTCTTCTCTTGATTTTATTTTACAATTTCCTTGAAATTTTTTTACTATCTTGTGATATGGGGCCAAATTTGTAATATATATTTTAATATTGTTTTAGTTTTTGTATTTATATGTATCTTAATTTTGGCTGTACACCGCCCTGAGTCCTTCGGGAGAAGGGCGGTATAAAAATGTAATAAACTATAAACTATATATTAGCCATTTGTGTTTGCCTATGATTTCTCATCTATAAAACACTTATTTTATAAATTGTAGCCTTTCTAGAATACCACAGTGGAAGTAATAGCCACCTTGGCCAATGAATAATAGAAGCCTACTAAAACTGGAATCTCTATTCTCTAATTCCAGGTAAGGCTGATATAGTTAAACATGTAGTAATTATACTTTATTGTGCATTGGTCATGACTCATCTTGACTATCGTGTCCACATTGGAGCATCATAGTTTAAGAATGATTCCAACTGGAAGAGATTCAAAGAAGAGGAAACGGATGGAACTAGGGATATTTGACCTTGAAAAGAGACGATTGAAAGGGGGGGATATGCTACTTTTTTCAAGCACCTAAAAGGACATCACACAGAAGGCAGCCAAGACATGGACAATGAAGACAGTTTTTAACAGAGTATTAGGACAAATCTTCTAACATGAAAAACGTTTGGATAAAAGAACCAATCTTTTACTTGGTGGATCCAAGTAGAACCTGATAATGATTCCTGACCAGAGAGAGGCTGTATCTGTGAGTAACAATCCTATATCAATGTACACACCTGAATTAAGACACAAACATTGACTTTGCATTCAGAAAATCCTGATTCAATTGTTGATATTTGCAGAGACACTTGCTGACCTGAATCAGTAATCCCCTTTGGAACAAGACCATTCCAAACACTTCTTGGCAAATGGGTTTTGATTTAAAACGTACTTGGGTGTTTACTAATGCTAGAAGACCTACTACAGCTACCTATAAAACATGAGGATGCATATGGATACGTAACTCTGAAATTATATAATTTAGGCAATGGAAATGCAAACTGGAAATGCAAACTCTAGGGATTAAGGAGGATTTATTTCTGAGTAAAATCATAGGTTTATGCCATGAATAAACTATGGGTACCAACAATACTAAACATAGATTTAGATTGCCTACATGACTCTTGCATTAAAACTTAGAGCCTATTTATCTTTAGCCAAGTCTATTAGAAAGATCAATCAGTTGAATAATTGCTGGTGAAAAGGTTAAAGTAGTACAATTGTTTACTTTTTTTTTTGTCTCACAGCAAATCGCAAATCACAACAAAATTCCTACAACAAATATCAACAAACTGTTGAAATGTTTAAGTTCAGTGACCTCTAACGTGTATTTCAAACTGATTTAAAATCCAAAACTATTCAAAAAGTATGAAAAGGCAGCAAGCCTTTAAAAGTGGAAACCTTACACTATGAGATTCAACTGATGGCTTGATTCCAGTATTGCAGATTGCTGTGTATATTTAGCATGGGATATGGTATGAAACTACATGCAGGAGACTCAAAAAATAGTGTATGGTTTAAAACACAGGAGTTTCTGTACTGCCAACATTGAGAAAATATTGACAGTAATCAAACTAATTGAAAGTGGACAGGAAGATTTATTTTGGATAATATAATGCAACATAGCCCTCTGAGGGTATGTTGGGAAGCATATGAAGAATCTTTCATTTTAGTTGACATAGTATATGGGTGTCGATGAACAAAATGTAAGCATGTATTCTGTCTTATATTTGGCCAAAATGGAAATGTAAAATACTGAAATTATGAAAGGAAAATAGATAAATGTTGTTTGCCTTACTTAAAATTCAAATCCTAATAATCACAGGCAAATGAACACACAGATATACATGCTGCAGTTGGACACAAAATTATTTGGGAATAATTCAGTGACACTTATTTCTGAAAATACATATGGAATTGGACTGTTAAATATTTTGATATGGAATTAAAAGCTCTCAAAATGGACAGTACTCTTTATTTCCCTTCGAAACCACAAAGTATTATATATTTTAGTACCTGCAATATTTAAAGGATATAATGTTTTACTTAACTCCTTAAAATGGCTAAATACAACTGTATTATGCCTTGTGAAGTTCATTCATTAATTAGATGTCATTAATCTGTTAGGACAGGCATGTTATTTTTCACCTAACACTAACAAATCACCACTTTAACAGCTTTTGAATAATATTTATATCCTGATTAATGGGAAGCAATTGTTCTTGTAGATTGTGGTGGAATTTGAAGAATGTTAAAAGATAAGCATTCGCTGTTAGAATTAACATAATAAAATTCCCATTATTTTAGAAAATGAGCACTTTCATTGGTTTTATTCATTGATACTTATTTCTAAATAGTGCAGCAGCATAGAGTTAGAAATGTGTATCAGAGCGCTTTATATATTTTTTAATATTGGCAGAATAGTTCACATATTGAAAACTGTTCTATTTCAATCTATTTATTTCTATTGATATAACAATTACCAAATGTTTTTCTTAAAACAAGTCCTGCTGTGTTTACTGCAGTGTATTCTGTATGTTTCTATTTTATTCCTCAAATAATTAGCATTCTTCAGACTGAGGTGCATGCCTGAATCTAATGTTTCCTTAAATCAAAGAATCAGTCTGTGAAACCTAAAAATGAAACAATGAAACAAACTACTCAAAGGCTAACCACAGCATCTTCTTCTATAAAATATCTACAACTTTTAAAAAGTATAATCAGAGTTTTGTAACTCTGTCTAAACATATTTCTTTCAAGTAAAGATGTTCATCAATCTCTTCATCTGATTTAATAATGTGTGCAGATCTCAGCACACACACACACACACACACACAAACACAAATCCCCTTATTTCCAATTTAGTCATTACAGATTTAGAAAAGCAATAAACAGAACATTCTATGTTTCATCACATTTCAAGAGAAAGTTTATTTATAAGAATTTGCTTCCTGTTTTATAAGCTAAAGAGTATTTGTCTTCTTCCTTGTCAAACATAGAATATTTCTTGCTCCATTTTGGCCCTCTGTGTTTTCTATTACAGAGGCAAAGCTGAATAAGCTTTTTTCAGTATCAATCACCTACTCAATATAACTTAAGTGGATTTTGAAAATAAAACATCATCCCACAATTTCTTGGCATTGCTCTTTGCAGCAAAAAGACATTCTTAAAACCTTCTCATAGGTAATAAAGAGCTCTTTTGAGATTGCTCCCCAAAAAATGGAACTTAAGAATATGATTGTCATTTTTTCTCGTACCCCAAAACAACACAGACACGCACACACATATATAAACATGGTAAATAAGTTTTACCTTTCAACTTCAAAGTTAGTTTGTATATCTGATGCACGTCCTCATTAATAGCAGACCAGCACACTGTGTCCCAGAGTCTGCAGTCAACACGACAAAATATCATTCATGACACACACACACACATACACACACATATATAGACACCCACTCCTATGCCTACAGACACACAAGTGATTATCAAGAATTCTATTTGAGCCCCGTTTACCAAGACTGATCCTTGAAAGTAATCCTTTAAGCAAGCCCTAAGTGGAAAAAAACTAAAATACATTTAGATGCCCCCCCCCAAAAAACCAAAAAAACAAACAAAAAAAACCCAACCCCCCCCCCCAATCCTCACAAAAAACCCAAAACCCTTATTTATGACATAGAGGATGAAAATACCCACATACCATTTATTCTGTTAACCATGTAATATACATTGTCATTTTGACATTCGGACCATTCCTCTTTTTCCATCACCTCCATGTCAGTCCAATTCACTCATTCTGGCCAGCGATGAAGCTGGGCAAGGGAGCTGGGGGTGGGAAAGGAAACATGGAAAGATTGTTTTCCTAGATGATGTATTTGCAGGACATTTTTAAACTCATCAGATTAAGTGTTGGAAAGATGGTGGCCTTGATAAAGGAAGCCCTGCTGGTTTTCTGTCTCCTTGAGACAATAAGACCACATAGCTGTGTCTGTGTCTTTCTGTTTGGGATTGTTCTGCTTTACATATAAGAGACTGAAGTTCAGTTAGTATTCTTAATTAACTCAAGTTAAACTAATGAGGGTGGGTTGGCGGGGAGCAGGAGGGATGGAAAATGGAGGGGGAGGAGGGGAATGATTTAAAAAAAGCAACTGAGCTTCAGTTTAATGGAAGGATTTGGTACAATGCATTTTTGCTATAGAAAAACAACCCTGGTCTGTGACTGTAATAAAAATTATTATTATTGCTATAGAAAAGCTTGCAGAGCTGCATTCTTTGCTAAAAGTACTGAGAGCCAAGAGTCGCCTGGAATAAAAGGTGTGCTTCCATTCATCAAAGTGTCTAGAAGTTGAGTTGTGGCATTGGAACTTCTTTTCTTGTTGGTTGGAAAGGTTTTGCTGCTTATCCAAGTAGCTTCTTCATTTCAAATGAACAAGAAAAAAAGTGGAAAAGAAGTCCTGAGTCAATATTCAGACAACTCTACCTAAATGACTGAGAATCTTTATTGACACATTCATCAAAGTCTATATTATGAATTCCAAAAAAGAAGAAAATTTGTAGCTGAGAGTTGAAATCATACTGAAATGGTACTTGGTGTTCTCAGAGCTTGCTTGTTTTTTTGAAGATCTCTCATCACCCAAACCAGGTAACATCTAACAGTGCTAGTGTCACTAGCATTGATGGTGTTACCTACCTTGGGTAATGAAACATCTGCAAGAAAACAAGCAAGCTCAGAGCGCACCAAGGATCATTCATAATCTGAATTGAATGCTGCTGGCGGTATATTCTTTTTGCTGTATTCCAAAACATCTTCAGTCTAAGTTGCCATGAGGAATAAATCACCTAGTGAGAGGACAATACAATGGTAAAACCCATTTGTCATCAAAATCTATTTATAGTCAAAAACAGCAAAGACTATAAACAAAAACTTGAAGGTCTTGAGAGGTTATATTATATCCTCATTCATTTTTTAGCCAGTTGTGTCCACTTATTGATGCCGCTTGTGTTTTGTTTCATGTGGTCATTGTACTTCCTGTTTCTCTGACTGTAAGTCATCCCAAGTTGTGTGGCATTTTACAGACCGAGAAATGAGGGCAGTGTTCCAGCCCTATAATGGAAGAAGCTGTATCCAAAAAAAACTTAGATAGCAATTAGATAGGATCAAGCCTTTTCATTCAACTCATCTATCAAAATATTTCCACAGTCCTTATATGCTTCCTGTTTGCTGGGCATTGACTCCAGTGAACAAAGGCAATAAAGGTAATACATATTGACCTTGGGTGCAATGTGGAGAAAGTACAGGAAGATGGTGGAAATGAAGCCTGTCCTTCAGCTTTTCTGAAGTTAAAGGTCAATAACTCTTTATAATACAAATTCACCTAGAATTATCCTGTGCTAACATGGGCGGCCAATAAATTTAATAAATAAACAATAGTTTTGGTTCCAGCTATAGTCAGTTCTTTGGCATTATTTTTTGAAATTAGTCAAATTATGGCCAATTTGGTTTATGATGGGCTAAGAAGAGTTGATTTCGCTTAATTTTTGAGTGCGACTCTATAGTAAATCATTTTTTGTTTGGTTTAGCTCACTTGCTATTAGGAAAGGCTTGGAGCCAGGAGGACAGGAAGAATCTTGTAAATCCCTTCCAGAAAATGGTTTAGTATCAGGCAGCTGACAAATTGGTGTCCATCCTGTGGTTGGGCCCACCCATCCTGATGTTCTTACCATGTACTCCAAGTTCAGCTAATAGAAAGCAATTAGAATGAGCTTCAGGGGCCCTTGTAAGAGGATACAAGAAGTCAACATTGAGTCTATAACTAGCAACTTTAATACTTGTGGACTTTGACTCCCAGAATTCATCAGCAGCATGGCTGCCTGGGGAATTCTGGGAGCTGAAGTCTACAAATCTACAGTTGCCAAGGTTGGACACCCCAACACTAGGCTGTGGCTTCAGCTTCACAGTTCTGGATGTCATCTTGATTTTTTAGAGCTCCCTCCGCGATTGGTCCTGATGGGCTTTAACTATTATTATGTCACAGCATAAATGTGGAACACTAACTTGGGTAAATTGCCCATTATTATTTAGTCACACATTAATTTTTTCTGAGCCATTCAATAGTCAACAGCCAAAAAGCAAATAAAATTAGTCCCCAGTTACCTCCTACTTGTTTCGTGGATCACAGATATCCAGCATTCTGCATTCTGGACTCTGGGAGCCAGAGAGGATCCAGTGATTCCTTCAGCAGCAGCCTCTCCCTCCCCC
>JANHFR010006251.1:49978-63422 GCA_032468015.1 Mimophis mahfalensis | reverse complement strand
GACCCTCCGCCGCCTCGCAAAACATGACGGGAGCCACGCTGCTTCCAAGGCTGGGAGCAAGACAGCGGAGGGTCGCGGGAGGGAATGGTTGTGCAGCTCCCCTGCTTGAGCCCTCTCAGCACCGGCAGATAGGGGAGCCGCGCAGCTGTTCCCTCCCGCTCGCTCCCGCCCTCGGAAACCGTGAGGGCGGTGAGCGGGCAGGATGGGCGAGTGGGGGGCGGGGCCAAGCAGGCAGGCCGTGCAGCAAGTGGGCGGCAGCGGCGGCAGCGTGGGTCCGCGACCCCCCGAAAGGGTCAGGCAACCCCCAAAGGGGTCACGACCCCCAGGTTGAGAACCGCTGCTTTAGGGGGAACTGCCCTGGATGCATAGCTGGGTGCAAACTTTATTTGTGAAGTTGAGTTCCAGGGATTAGTTGAGCTGGTATTTTGCTGGACCTGCTCCAGGGACTGGTTCATCTCCTTTTTCTGTGGCCAGTGCTATTTGGTGGGGGGAGAGGAGATTCAGTCACAGGCCACTTGGTGTGCTCAAGGCTCTCTCCTACGTAATTTCATATGGATATATGAAACTGCTGGAAGAGGTAATCTACTGGTATGGCATTTGGTACCATCACTATGTTGATCTTAACCAATTATATTCATCTGCCCCATACCCAGCAAGGTGCTAGGTAAACTAGCACCTAATTCAGGTGCTAGTTTACCTAGAGCTGTAAAAGCCTGAATGGGGAGAAGCTGGTTGGAATGCTGGCAAGATGGACTGGTTTTGGATTTTGGACCCTGGAGTCAGGTGATTGACATTTCTGACTCTGGATATGGTAACACTCCTCTCTACAGATCTGGTGACCAATTTGGCACACCTCTTGGATTCACAACTCCTGCTGGAAGAAGAGGTGGCAGCCATGGCCAAAGAATGAATGGATGTATTGTCTGAGTTTGGTTGCGAAGTTTCATTACCAAAAATAAGTAGCGTTGTCAGGGCTAGAAAGACATTTGAAGACAAATCTGTCTTCTGCACCAATTACATCCATTCCTGGTCTGAGGGTGGATGCACTCTAATCATGCTGCCCTGGAAGATATCAGAAATCTGCAACTAGTCCAGAATGTAGTGGCACATACAATTTTAGGTGAGTGCACCCACCCTATCTGCCACTACTAGGTCAGATAGGGTGGGTGCACTCCAGGTCCCCTCCCTTAATGGGACCATATGCCTTCTTGGTGGTCACTCCAGGTTTTTGGAA
Source organism: Mimophis mahfalensis (assembly GCA_032468015.1). NCBI lineage: Eukaryota > Metazoa > Chordata > Lepidosauria > Squamata > Mimophis > Mimophis mahfalensis. The sequence goes on along the minus strand of JANHFR010006251.1, from coordinate 62,188 downwards.
CAGTCTCCCACCAGAAATCAGAGGTCCCTAACTCTTTTAGGCTTCCAGAGGGCTGTGGAGACTTGACTCTTTCCCCAAGCAGTGGGCTAGGATTGGGGTCTGACCTGTGATGATGTTTGGTCTATGACTGGGGGAAGAGTATGTTTTTAACTATGGCTTATGGATTGTTGTGAGCCACGTAGAGTCACTGTATGAGATAGGTGGATATTTAAGTCTTGTAAATAGATGGTAAAATGCCTTCAGAAATGCAGCACAATTCTGCATATCCTAAAGGAGGCATTGATTGTTGCCCTAGATAGGTCGAGTGTTGGGGAAATTTATAAACAACAGCAAAATTTGTTAACACAAAACGTTTTTCTGAAAGAAATATGACATGGTATGTTCCTAATGATGCCTTAAGAAAATTATTCATGGCTGAAACCAAGAAGATCTTAAGATCCACTATAAATCGTAACTTCAATTAGCTTAGTGGTTTTTTTAAAAATCCCTGATCATTCCTCTAACAGGGCAGAATAAATCAGTAAACGATGCTGTCCCCCAACCTGGTGCCCTCTGGAATGTGGGTTTCTCTTTTGGAAATGGGGAGAGGAATCTTTTCTGATTCTTAGAATGCCTAAAACAGGTAAAAGGCCTTTCCCCTACAGAATAAAAAAGCAAAAGAAAGAAAAAAGGGGGAAACAGTTTATCACTTCATTCTGTTCCATCTTTTCCCTTTGCAGAAATCTGAATCAAGATGGCATTTGTATCAGAATTCCTGAAGCAAGCCAGGTTTATGGATGATGATGAACCACGATACACTGTAAGTTCCTCTGACAACTAAACCATTTGACTTGACAAAGGAGTGTTGGAAGTACAGTTAAATGAATGGGAGCTGTCATAAGATAGATATAGGGCAGAGTATCAACCAGAAATAGCTATTCCTGAAATGTAGCTTGGGTTGGTAGTTGGGCTGTTGGTGTGAACTCCGAGCTTGGCAGTTTGGTTGCAAATGTTTCATTACCATTTGAAGAGACATTGTCAGTGCACTTTGATATGTGCTCATCTGTCACAGACGAGGCACAATTCAAAGTGCACTGACGACGTCTCCTCGAATGGTGACGAAACGTTGCAACCAAATTCCCAAGTTCTGAGCTCAGACCAATAGCCCATAGCATTTCCATTTTCTTTCCAGCAGTTTCTTTTTTCCTCTTTCTTTGAGTAATCAATGTGTTCAATTCCCCACATAAATGATTTGAGTTGTTTTTTTGTTGTTGTTGTTTTTTCCTCCCATTCTACAACTGATACTTTACTAATAAGTACTGTTATGGGCATCCTTTGTCCAATCCTTTTATGCATGCATTTAAATTTGGCACACATTAATTTAAATTTTAAATTTTAAATTAGCATAACACTTGTAAATAAATGTATTTCATATTTTTGGAGCTGTTAAATGGAACAACAATGCCAAAAGTAAAGGCCTGGAGAAAGGCAGAGTCTTATTTTAGGTGGCAATGTTCTTTTTAAATGGTGTAAATCTTATTTTTAGGACTTGCCTTACAGGTCTGATATGTTTTTCACTTCATAACAGCAAGAAATGGCTTTGCTGGTTTTTAGCAACGATGAGGCAAACATGAGCTGCCTGAAGAGATTTTGAGAGTGACCTTTTCCTTTCTGATAGAGAAAAGAGTTTCAAAATACTGAGGAAGTATTTACTTGACTTCCTAACATAAGACTTCTACAAGTGGTAGTCTTTGGCTTATGATCACAATTGAGCCTAGAGTTTCCATTGCTAAGCAAGACGTTGTTTTCTTGTCACTGTTGTTAAAGGAATCACAGCCATGGTTAAATTAGTGACATGGTGGTTAAGTGAATTTGGCTTCCCCATTGATTTTGCTTGCCAGAAGGTTACAAAAAGTGATCACATGACCCCAGGACACTGCAATTATCATAAATACATGCCAATTGCCAATAGCAATAGCACTTAGACTTATATACCACTTCACAGTGCTTTACAACCCTCTCTAAGCAGTTTACAGAATCAGCATATTGCCCACAACAATCTGGGTCCTTATTTTGCCCACCTTGGAAGGATGTAAGGCTGAGTTAATCTTGAGCCAGTCAGGATCGAACTGTTGGCATCGGCAGAGTTAACCTGGTCAGTGGTGGGATTCAATTTTTTAAATACTGGTTCTGTGGGCATGGCTTAGTGGGTGTGGCTATGCTGTAGGCCAATCAGAGGTGGTAATTGCTGGTTCTCTGAACCAGTCAAAATTATCACTACCAGTTCTCTGGAACCTGTCAGAACTGGCTGAATACCACTGCCTGAAATACTGCATTTTCATCACTGTATGGCTCTTTGCCAAATGTCCAAATTTTGATCATGTGATTACGGGAATGCTGCAATAGTCATACGTGTGAAAAATGGTCATAAGTAACTTTTTTCAGTGCTGTTGTAACTTCAAATGGTTGCTAAACAAATGGTTGTAAGTCAAAAACTACCTGAATATAGTTTCTGATTATTCATATTTAAGAACAGTCTGAAATAAATATTGATACTATGAAATAGCTATACTACTGGGACCTTGCTGAAAAACACAAATATTATAAAAGGGAAGATTTTGCATTCACAGAATGTGTAAACTCATGCAGAAGCAGGCACCAGTGCCAAGATCATACTGCTCTTCATATTGAGTCAGATATAATAGTAACCCGTTATCACTTTATAATTACTTATTATAATGGATGCCTCTTAGCATATTCCCTTACAAATTCCATCATTGCATCCTCCAGGTTATTGATGGCACTGCTTTGGTTTTCGTCTAATAATTATTTTTTCATCTAATAATTATTTTTGAATGTACCTTGAACATTTGGGCAAGAAAAGATTTAAAATTTTAATTTTAAATCAAATGTTTTAATTTTTCAATTTATTCTTAACAGAAAAATTCTAAAACTGGTTCAGCAGTCCATACTTATCCCAGTTTTGATCCCTCAGCTGATGCGGCCGCACTAAACAAAGCCATAACTGCTAAAGGTAGGAAGGAAAGAGAAAATCTGTGAATGTAGATGCAGATTTTTGCTCAGATTCTTATTTCTCCAGTGCTAATGACAATTTAGCTTGTTTTTAAATGAAAAAATAATAAATAAATAAATAAAGAAAGAAAGAAAGAAAGAAAGTCCATGCAAAAATGCACCCACATTTTTGTGTGCTTTTTCCTAAGCATCTTGTGGCACAGTAAGTAGATTGAGACAGTTTCAGAGAAGTCAAAATTGCAGCAGGATAGGTTCAAATCATGGTGTCATTTATTTTTTTCTTGACTTCTGTTTCCTTTTTCCTTGAGTTGTCACATGAGCCATGTCATTCAGCAAGAGGCCATATTTTGCATTGCCTTACAAGAAATTATTTCCCTAAATCAGGGGTGTCTAACCGTGGGAATTTTAAGGCTTGTGGACTTAAGTCAACTGATTGGAGAGTTTTGGAAGTTGAAGTCCACAAACAGTTGTAAAAGTTGTGCACCTGTGACCTAAATAATGATGAGATGAAGACAAGCAAGAGTAGTTTTAAGCATTTAGAGAGAATGAGAGCAATTAGCAAGCATTTCCTCTTAAAATGTTAGGAAAAGCATGCAGAATGTGACTTCTGGAATTCTTTCCAACATCATAAAATACTCTTAGTCATGTGACCAGCAAGGAAGAGAGAGGAGGGTTTTAGAATGGATGCATCTGGGAGAGTCTCAAGAATGTGAATTGGTGGGACTTTTTTCTTCGGAGCCTCTGGTAGAACCTGGCCCATGTTTAAACTTAAACTCACCTTTGGAGGCTTCTTCACCTCATACCAAATCTAGTTCCATTCTAGTTTTAGAAAGTCACTTTTCAACTGGACAGAATCCAGTATCCCTTGACATATTTCTCTTTGCAATGCACTGTTGGAAGGAATTGAAAAGAAGGATTTTTAGCTAGGTTAAATATGTTGATGAAAGCAACCTTGTTGATAACTCAGTTGAGCAACAGTGTTACCTTTTGATTTATTAGTTGTAGTATGGATTGAATTGATTATGTTTGGGTTAATGAATTTCCCCCGCTCATTCGTGATTTAGGAGTTGATGAAGATGGCATCATCAATATTTTGACCAAAAGAACCAATGCCCAACGACAGCAGATCAAAAGGGCCTATCAACAGATGCATGGCAAGGTAAGTTCCTTAGTACATACCTTGCCTAGATACTTTTCACTTTTAGCATATTATATATGATTAGATCAGTCTTTCTCAAACTTGGCAACTTTAAGAGGTGTGGAATTCAACTCCCAGAATTCAGAGGTATGCTGGCTGGGGAATTCTAGGAATTGAAATCCACCCATTTTAAAATTTCCAAGTCTGAGAAAGAACGGCTGAGATAAATAAATAAAATACTAAATTCATTACCATGTTGATGGTTGGAATATGAGGTCTAAAAATAGGCTAGATAAAGCACACCAGCTTTTTAATATTGGTGGGAGGAGAACATAGAATAGTAGAGAGGAAGGGACTTTGCAGATCTTCTCAAGCAGGACATGCTGTTTTGGCTGTCCAGTCTCTTCTTCAGAAAAGGAGTTTTGTCTCCCATTTTTTTAAAAATAGAGCCAGGATCACTCACCTACAGGCAGGTAAGCCTCACCTGTGAATGGGTGTTAACAGAATGAGCACAGAAAAGCCACTTTACAAGGATAAATTAACAAGGACTTCAGCAAATCTACCAGAGCTGTTTGTTCTGTAAGTGCAAGAGCTTTATTGTATTTAGGAGATTATTGTATGTCCAGAGGACAAAAGACAAGGGAGTATGAACTGTACACATTAAAAAAATGTAAACCAACTGCTTTTCTCATGAGGCAGGAAGAATGAAGTTCTTATAATTGGTTTGGTATCGAACATTTTCTTGTGTGTTTGGAAAGTAATGTTTTATCATCTGGATAAGTTCTATACAGAGTCTTTATACATGTGTTTTTTCTCATAGCCTCTGGAAGAAGCTTTGAAAAAAGCTCTCAAAAGCAGTCTAGAAGATGTTGTTGTGGCTATGCTGAAAACTCCTGCCGAATTTGATGCTGATGAGCTTAGATACTCTATGAAGGTATGCTTGTCCTTCAAGGCTTGGGTGGACCTTATATTAAGGAGAGGAGAGAGAGAGAGATCTTTTCCTCAGCTTAAAGCAGGGGTGTCCAACCTTGGCAACTTTAAGGTTTGCGGACTTCAACTGGAATTTCAGGAACTGAGGTCCACAAGTCTTAAAGTTACCAAGATTGGACACTATTGGCTTACAGAGACATTGGAATGAATGTTATGTTTGCTGGAAGTTGTCATGTGCTCAATCAAGATGTTGAAAGAGTTCCAGGATGATTGCACTGTAAATATATAGCCAATATGGGGGGTAATCACATGGCTCATTATAATGCAAACTCTTTTGGGCTGCATTCCCACTTGGCCCTCCAAGTTCTATTAAGTGCTAGATGTTAAATTCCAAAAGTCCGTAGTGAAGCAATCAAGAACCGAAAGAATCTAGAATAAATGTAGTTAATATAATTGCTTTCTGGTATGTGGAATCACTCCATTTCAACTATATTCCTTCTTTGTCGTTCCCAACTGAACCTTCTTCAAAACAGCTTATACTCATTCTGTTCTTTGTTTCTCTTTTCCTTTCTCTCTCAAAATATTTCAGTATAATTAATATGATCCAGGCACATTAGAAGAAGAAACAAGGCAATTTATCAAACAAGACTCAGTTTCACAGTTAGAAGTGCCTGCATTGGAGAGGAATATAGAATTATTCTTCCTTTGAAATTATGGGGTGGTTTTGACAGATGATGAGAGTCAAAAAGAAAAAAAAATAGTAGAGTCTTTTCCATAGTGCCCTCAAGACAGATTAACATTTAAGTATTAGATTTATACCATGTGGCAATCTAAACAACCAAAATAAAAGCTAATACATAGTAAAGCATCAAAATATCTAAAACTATCCGAATGCTAAAACCATTGACAGAAGTCGAGTGATTTCACACTTCCAGTGCTTTCTGGGAAAGTTCCATCTAAAAACTCCTCTGGAAAATGGATAATGTCAGAGTCAATTGAGCTGCCATTCCAGAGGGATGAAAAAATCACACTTCTGAGCTTTAGATCTCGGGCCTCCTGACAATAAAAAAGTACCCACTACTTCTCCAAACATCATTGGATCATTTGGTACAGCTTCAGTGGAGAAATGCAGTCCTGCAAGTAAGTCAGAATAGGCTTTATAGATTAAAACTGCACTTAAAATTGCACTCAAAAACTAATAGAGACCTGCGCAGTGTCTGCAGAATAGTGTAAGAGGAACCCATCAGCAACTGTCCCTGCATTTTGACCATTGCAAGTGGTCTTTAAAGGTGGTCTCATGTAGAGCACATTGCAGTAGTCTAAATGGATGGTAATAAGGACAAATATAAGCCAGCCCCATGTTTGTAGTTCACGATTCCATTATTGTGATCTGTCATCCAGATAGATAAAGGTGAATTAATATTTCCAGCAAGGGCATAAAACCTGGAATTGTAGTTCAGTAACATTTTATAGCCAAAGCTTTCCTGCATCTGCCTGAACATTGCACTTGATGGAATAAGTTATTTTTTTTAAAAAGAAAGCAAAGCTTTGCTTATGTATATGGATTTATTACCAAACAGGGGCTTGGAACAGATGAAGAGATCTTAATTGAAATTCTGGCATCAAGGAACAATAAAGAAATTAGAGACATCAACAGACAGTATCAAGAAGGTAAATTACTCCTTTAAAAAACCCCACCTTAGATCTATTTTGTTAGTTCCTCTTCAATGTGAAGCATTTTGGTAGTCAGTTGATACAGATGAAGTTATGTATCTGGTTTATGGCACACTTGAACAGCTGATAATTTCAGAATGGTAAATTCTACTAGTTTTTCACCAATTGAAGATAAGATAAAAATGAACAGGCTATCAATCTAATGTACAAGAAAGAATAGAGCATCTGTAAAGTCATATTCTGCTTTTGAACATTTAATTGGCATAATGATAATTTTTATGTACTGTATGATAACCTGCAAGCTTTCCAATGAAGATAAAATTGGAATTTCTTCATGGATAGCTTTCATTTACATCTTGCATTGTGAAATCTAAGCAATAATTTAAAAATGCAAGCTGGAGGAGATTGCAAAATTAATTGAGTAAAAATGTAGAAGCTGTATGTAAGGAAGAAAATAATTTATGGCTAATGCTTGCATTTGAAGCTCCTTTCTCAATATGTTTCTGCAGCTTTTAAGAGAGATCTCGCCAAAGACATTGTCTCAGACACTTCTGGAGATTTTCAGAAGGCTTTGCTTGCCTTAGTAAAGGTTTGTAGTACTCTATGATGTTCAGAAGACATGGTGATTCAGGAATGATCTGTGATTGTAATGTACAATATTGAACTAAGTGACAGCTGATTTGTTTCAGGGTGACCGGAATGAAAATCCACATGTGAATGAAGAGTTGGTAGACAATGATGCAAGGGTAAGGAATACTTATTGCTGCCTTTGATGTCTCTTTTGTCTGTCAAAAATGAGACTTCCTTCAGGCAAGTGAATCCATTCCTCCCATGTTCCCAGGAAAGAAAGTATATGGGACTTGGAGCTTCATTACCCAGCAGAATAGCAATAGCAATAGCATTTGATGTATATACCGCTTATCAGGGCTTTTAACCCTCCCTAAGTGGTTTACAGAGTCAGCATATTGCCTCCAACTATCTGGCTCCTCATTTTACCCATCTCAAAAGGATGGAAGGCTAAGTCAACCTTGAACCTGGTGGGATTTGAACTGCCTAATTGCAGGCAGCTGGCCTACATACTACATACAACACTCTACTTGCCTCACCACCATGGCTCAGAATGTCCCAATGGTGCTTTTTCCCAAAGACAACTGGACTTCCTTGATTATTTCCTTTTGAAAACATTTTGCTTTTTGTCCAAGAAGCTTCTTTATTTCAGAACTGAATAAGCAGCTTGGATGAGAAGCGAAATGTTTTCAATGGAAAATAACTAAGAAAGTTGACTTGCCTTTTGGAAAAAAAAATCTTAGGACAACCATGGCCTGTATGATTGAGAATCTCCACAGACATTTCCTAGCAGAAGGGGACAATTGGATACAAGACCCGCTTTAAATTTTATAGCCACCAAAAGCCGCGAGCAAAAGGATGTGGGACCTATGGGCTTCCTATAATCAGTCTTGGTTGGGGGATTTACTTCCTGCCATTGCTTTTCCCAGTTGATCGGTGCCTGACCCATACTAGGAACCATCTTATGTTTCTTAGTTGGGATGGCTCATACAAACTCATCTGTTAAATAAGTGTATTAGAGTTGCAAGCCAAGAGAGGAAGAGAATGATCTTTCAGGAAACACATGTCTATGTAGACAAAAGAAATAGGGAATAATGCACATCAAAATGTCAGAGGGTAGGACTTAATGCTGAAGCCTTTGACCCTGACATTAGCTGCTACCCAGCTGTGTCTTGCTGGGGTTGGTAAATGAGGAGCTGAATCTAGTCCCTGAATGTGATCAACTTCTCCATGTGTTCACTAGTTGCAGGGAACCCTTTTTAATCAAGACATTACATTAGTATCAGTAACTACTGAATTTTGGGGAGGTATATATTAACGGTAAATGATGTATTTATCTGTTAATTAGCCATCAGATGATCAAAGGAAACTCTTCTTTTTCATACTGGCAAAATGATGGCTGTCGTATCTGAAACAAGAGTTTCTTTGGAGCAGACTTAACACACACCACTGAGTTTTCAGAGTCACCCCCATATGAGAGCTAATATACGGTGAAGAGTGTGAAATATGGGCCTGAAAATTTTGGAGTTCGGATTTTGCTGTAGTTATAATCACAGTAAATGGTTTGGTTTTCAGCCTTTTGTCTGCAGTTGTTTCAAGTTGACCCCTTCTGTAAGGAATGCTGTTACAAAGTCTTTTGCTTGAATCCAATTATCATATATCTAATATTTTGGAATCTCTCTCTTAAAATGGTTTCTTTCATTGTCATAGAAATTATACGAGGCTGGAGAAAGAAGAAAAGGAACGGATGTTAACACTTTCATTGACATTCTCACTACCAGAAGCTCCATGCACCTTCGAAAAGGTAAGCAGAAAGCAAGAAATTGTAGGTTGCTGAAATGCTTTTATTTTGAAGAGAAATGTCTTCATAGGTTTTTTTTTTTAATAAAAAGTATGCAAAAAAATACTGTGTAATAATTTATTAGTGAGATTTGAAAAAGGGTTAACCAAAGCTGCATAATGGACAACCTGCTAAAATTACTATACAGGTAGACCTCAACTTAGAACTATTCACTTAAGGACTATTTTAAAGTTGCAGTGTCCCGGGGTCATGTGATTTACTTTTTGCAACCTCCTGACAAAGTCAGTGGGGAAGCAGATTCATTTAACAACTATGTTACTAAGTTAACAACTGGAATGATTCACTTAAAAAAGGTCTTAAAATGGTGCACCAACAACTGTCTAATTTAGCAGTTGAAATTTTGGGCTCAATTGTGGTTGCACATCAAGGACCACCAGTGTTTAAATCCAGAAATGGAATGTGCAGCCCTTCTTATTTAAGTCGAATTTGGGATCCCAGGAGTGTGTATAGTTCCCAGAAGCCTTGCAGGCAGTCTCTATCCCTTCTAAAAGCTGGGCTCCAAAGATTTTAGTAAAGGGTTCTCTGCCTGTTTGCTGGGTAGGCCTGGCCATGGTGGGCATGGCCTAGTCAGACTCCTACACCATGCCAGGGAGGGGGTATTTTTCAACCTCCCTGGGCTCTGGAGGCTTTCTTCGAGCCTCCGGGAGGGCAAAAACAGCCTCCCCTAGGTACCAGAGGCCCTCCGGAGGCCGGAAATGGGCCCATTTCTGGACTTCTGGAAGTTCCGTGAGGCCCATTTTTCATTGTCCTCAAGCCTCCATGCAGGCCCTCCACCTACCTGTTATCCAAAATGGGGTGTGTGGAGACTTTTGGGAGGGGAGGAGTGGACCAGCCAGGACTGGTATTTGGGGATTCTCCAAACTGGGCAGACTCCTAGCAAGAGGTTCTCCTGAACCCCTGCAGACCCCCAGCAGACCACACACACACCCCAGAAAAAATACATGCGGCATAATCGTATCCTGTGTACTTGTTAGGGGAACAATGTGTTCCAAATTGTCCTCTTTGGTTTCAGTTTTTAAGAGATACCAGAGCTTCAGCAAACATGATATGGAGAAAGTTCTGGACCTTGAGCTGAAAGGAGACATTGAGAATTGCTTGACGGCACTTGGTATGTAACCCTCTTCTGTACGAAAGGTGTTCTGCCTAAATTTGGTTCCAAGATTATGCCCTCTGGAATGTTGTTCTCCCAGAGATCAGATTGGCCCCGACCCTTCTGACCTTCCACAAGGCCCTGAAGGCTTTCAAATGGCCTTGTGTTCTTGGGGATGGAGGTTAGCCTGTCATTTGGGCCACAATATGGTTTTATTGCCAGTTGTTATTGCTTTTATCTCAGCTGCTGACTGTGTGTTTCGTTTGCATTTTTGTATGTTTGTTTTTACTGGGGTTTTTTTCCCCACCCAGTCTCACTTGTTTGAGAGGAGCAGCTATAAAAATAGAAACAAATTAGTTTTGCCTCTTAGGTTAATAAGGCTTCAGTGCTACACACTGAAGCTGGGGAGGACCTTAGATCTTGCCCTGCATTGTCAATCAGTGATGTTAATAACTATTATATTACTTTTTGTTAATTTTTTCTCATTCTGTAAGTGAATTTTGGTGCATGCAAAAGTATGAAAGGTGAGGGATAGACAGAGTCCTGTCTATTATACAATCTCTTCCAGAAGCAAACTGGTAAATCTGGGAAAACAATAAAAACATCGTATGGGTGGTTTTTTAAAAATTTGAATGAATAAATAAATGTAAATTAACTTTGGGAAATATTCATTTGTATCAACAAAACAGGAGCACGTATCTATTTTATCTTTTCTTTGCCAGCTGTGTTTTAACTTTTTGGATAAAACTTTAGTTTTAGTTCAAGGTTCTTTCTTAAAGTCATAAAAAGGTTTCTTCCCTCCTGCTTCTCTGCCCAATTCTGCCACAATTCTTTTGTTAGCTATATAAAATTGTAATGTGTAATTATTCATGAGATCACAATCTTTAGAAAAAATACATTGTGTTTCTTTCTTTGCACCTTGCTTTGGTTAATTTATGGTTCATAAATAATCTCAGTTCTTTCTCATTTCTAGTGAAATGTGCTGTAAGCAAACCGGCTTTCTTTGCTGAGAAGCTCTATCTAGCAATGAAGGTAAAATAAACGTTACTAGCCAGAAGAGGGCTTTGTTTCAAAGGAGCGCATACGCAAACATTACTTTTTCAATCTTGTGATCCTTTCTCTTGAAAAAGAGAACAATCAGTTTATACCACATTTCCAGTTAAGGCAGACAATATTGGGCACAAATTAGAAATAATGTTTTCAAGGAACATAAATCCTCCCATTCCTGCTCACAATTCAGTCAGAAACGAAAAAGCTTCCCGGATGAGAAGCAAAATGTCTTCAAGGAAAAAACAGATGTGCAGTTGCCTTTTGAAAAAGCACCTTTGGAATCACACACAAATGTTTGCTGTTGGGAATATGCAAGATCTCATAACTTGCCTGGCAAACAGTATCTGGGAGTGGTTCATTGTGTTGCCTACAATAGCGGAGGCCTTTCTGAAGTCAGAAAAGCTCACAGCGAGGACTCTTTGATTCTGTGGAGACAGATTCCCCTCTAACAGAAACTCAGGTGGCGTAAACAGTGGAGTGTGAACTCAGATTTCTAGCACAGACAGGTGTGGCTTGAGTTTCATTAAAATGGGTGTAGACAGAAAGATTATGATGTCTATTTCTGAATGAATATGCAATATTGTCTGAGGTGGGCCTTTGGTGAGGGATCCTTGGGGTTTTCCAAGCCACAAATAGCTCTTTTGTCTTCTTCTGGGTTGTCACTTGAAAGTCTGGAGACCTATCATAAAGGCAAAAAGCAGGGCTGTCAAGTGTCCCAAATTGGGTGGGAAAATACCATATTTTTATTTATTTCCTGCTGTCCCGTTTTTGCTTTCAATTACCCGGAAATCCAAATCCTCTCTGCTTCCACAGAGGCTGACTGCTGCTTCCTGTCTCTGTATCATAAAGAGATACAGAGAGAGATACAGGAAGCAGTTTGAACTGCTT
>JANHFR010006251.1:21912-36803 GCA_032468015.1 Mimophis mahfalensis | reverse complement strand
GGCCATCAAAACTACACGGTTATGGATGAAACATATAACAGTGATACCCATTGTCATCGGGGAACTCAGTACCATGTCCAAGAATTTTACAAAATACATCAAGAAATTGCAGCTTCCTGCAATAACACCAACGAAACTGCAAAAAACTGCACTACTCAGAACATCTTATATTTTAAGAAGATACTTGGTTGATACCTAGGTTGCTGGCAGCAACCCATATCAACCATTAGCACAAGTCCATGGTATTTATTATGCATTTTTGAATGTTCAGTTGACTGAGTTTCATGTTCGATGAAGTAAATAATAATAACAACAACAACAATTTTTCAAACGAAGAACTGTGGGTTTAGAGGGGAGAGGTGGGAATATCTTCTCTGTTTGTGTACCAACCATTTCCAGCCAAAAAGCTTCTCCTTCAGTACTCCAAGCCAACCAACAGAGTCAAGTTTTAAGGCATTTCCTGAAGGCTAAAAGAGAGGGAGTGGTTCTCACCTCTTGTGGCAAGAGGTTCCAAAGGGTAGAGACTGTAGCAAAAAACTGCTCTACTCCTGGATCTATCTTTGCCAGCATGGGTGGGGCAGGCCAATCCCATTGGGGAAAAACAATTCTGCAGATATCCTGCATGCATGCCATAGAATAGCGTTCTCCAACCTTGGCAACTTTAAGACTTTTAGACTTCAACTCTCATGCTGGCTGAGGAATTCTCGGAGTTGAAGTCCGCAAGTCTTAAAGTTGCCAAGGTTGGAGATGGTCTACAGATGATAACACTTTGAATTGTTCCTGAAAGCAAATTGACAACCAGTGCAGCTCACGTAATAATGGTATTACATGTGCCAACTCAAGGGGCTTCCAAAATGGTCCATGCTGCTTCATTCTGAAATTATCTATTTCTAGAAGACTGACATTTTTATGAAACTTTTTTCCTTGGCTTTAAATAGCTTGGATCTCCCCATCCCATTTTCAAACATTTGTCAAAGATGAGTTGAACATTACAGTTTTGGTCCAGCTATTCCCAACCCTTGCATTAGAAAGGACCAATCCACTCCCCCCCCCGACCCCGCAGTGGTATTGGTAGCAGATGCTGAGGAAATCCTTCTGTACATGTGATAGATGGCATTCTTTCATCGTGATAATGTTGACTGGAAATTTGGAGTTGAGGCCTGCACACTCTAAAAGACTTCAAAAGCCACCATCACAGTAAAAAAAAAAAGAAAAAAAAAAGAGGAGAGCTAAGGCTAAAATGTCACCCAACTTCTGTGAAAAAGGTTATGATTTTTTTTTATTGATTTCTGGAGTTGAGGAAGCAGTATGTCACTGAATGTTTGAGTAGAGGCATGAGGGAATTTACTGCTCACTTTTTTTTTAAAACCTTACATGTTACTGATTTCTTTGCTTAATAAACGCATGTGGCCAAACATCTCACATGTTTCTGAACAGCTATTGTTCACAAAATTAAGATAAATACCTCAATTAAAATGAAATTAGTAGTATAAAGCAGCTGCTGAGAACATTCCCAATATTCCAGTCAAAGTAACCTCAAAACGAGCTCCACCATTTTGGTAGGGCCCAGGATACATTAAGAAAAGTCAAAGTTTGAATACAAAAAGGCCAGCAGGGTTGGGACGAGGCTCTTGATAACAAAGACAGAATTCCTAAACATGGGCCCTTCTCAATAGGTCATTCTAGGATGTAAAATATGATAGAAATCTCTCCAGGAAAAAGTCTGGAGAGATTCTCAGTCATCGAGGTCATGGATGTCCTAAAGGTGCTTTTTCAGGAGGCATCTGAACTTCATTTCTTCTTTTGAAGACATTTTGCTTCTCATCCAAGAAGCTTCTCCAGCTCTAATCGGATAGTGAGGATGGTCATTTGCATCCTTCTAGGATTACTGAGAACCTCTACAGACTTTTAACTATACAATTTGGGATGAACACCCTTTGAATGGCATGGGAGTAGGAATGGATTTCTAGAGGAAAAATCCAAACTACTGGAACCAGGAGCATGACTCAGGTGACCCTGATGACACAAATAAACTTCCAAGTACTTAAATGACCCTCTGAAAGGATACAAATGACTAGCTGTCTGCCAGGAAAATAAATTCTTCCCTTCCCCACCATTCAGCCAGGGTTGAACAAGCTTCTTGGATGAGAAGTGAAACATCTTCCAAAGAAAAAGCAAGAAAGTCCAGTTGCCCCTTTAAAAAGCATCTTCTGGACTCTCCACAAAAACATAAATGAAGAATACATAACAGAAACTAAGAACCCCACAGAATTCACAGCTCGCAATGAGTTACTAGATACCTTTCCAGAATACTCCAAATTTATAATGCTTAGACTTTTAGATTGGTCCACTGGGTGAAGTGCCACTTCTCTACTCCTCATGGTGAGCAAATCCTCATTCTCCTAGAACAGTGATGGCAAATCTTTGTGGCACTGAGTGCCAAAAAGTGTGTGGGGGGGAAGGAGTGGGCGTGGCCACCCACATGCTACTTCCTGTTTGTTTGGGCTTGGGAGAGCGCATGCACATGTAGGGGGAGGGGCATAGCGGGTGCTATGCCCCTCTCCCGTGCATGTGTGCAGTCTCCCAAGCCCCCCAAACACCCAAAAAACACCCCCATGCTTTTTGAGGTTTTTTCAGTGTTTGGGGGCCTGGGGGGGTGAGCGCAGGCATGGGGGTGAGAAAGGGGATTCCTCTCCACCACCACCCTGTGCATGCGTGCGCCCCCCCAAGCCACCAAAATGCCAAAAACCCCACAAACAGTAATGTTAAATTTGCTGTTTTTTTGCATTTTGGGGGCTTGGGAGGGCATGCACAGGTGTGGAAGTGGTGGTGGAGATGCCGCCCTCAAAACACAAAAAAACCCTGCAAAATTTTGAGGGTTTTTTTGGTGTTTTGGGGCTTGGGAGAATATGTGCAGGCACGGGGTGGGGAGAGGGGATAGCTCGCGTGCCAGGCAAAATGGCTCTGCGTGCCACTGTGGGCACGCGTGCCTTAGGTTCGCCATCACTGTCCTAGAGCCCTCTAGTACTATACAAATGCTCCCATTAACTCTACCCATTGATTTTGGTCTACTGGACAAAGTTCCACTTCTCTGTAGCTCACAGTGAATGCCTCTTCACTCTCCCAGAATCCTCTAGTGCTATGCAAATGATCCCAGTGACTGCAATTTAACCAGTAAACTATAGATTTTGGCAAGATGATGGGTGAATTAAGCCACAGAATGTTTTTAGGAGTGGAGATAATTATAGTGAGAGACTAGTGGTCAACAGAGAAAAGTTTGGTGGGTTCACAAAAAAAAAGTGGGGGGGGGGAGACATTTCAAAGGAAGCCATCTTAGTTGACATCTGCCTGGGAATTTATGATTATTTGAGCCTGCTGTTTGATACATCAAGGCCACTTCGTCTGCTGATTCCTTATTCCTCCATCGAGGCAATGCAAAATCCATCCACTTCTTGTCTGCCTTTCCAAAAAGAACCAGGAAATGCTAGATGCCAATGACCATATAATCTTCCAAAGCTCCAGATAGCTTCTTGATGGCTGGTCTTACAGACAACACTACCTGGTACTTGAAACTCCTTCCATTCAGCTTAGCCACTCCTGATCTCAAGATCAGGTTTCCTATTTGATTGTTATGGCTACAGTTTCACACTGATAAAACTGAACCTGAGATCCCTTTGGCCACTCAAAAACTGAACTGTTCTTTCTTTTCTCTTCCTCCCTCACCTGACAGAGCTCCTCTGACAAGAACGTAATTTAAATGCTGAATGAATCGCTTGCTGGCAAGCACACGGTCTCTTCACAGTAGCTCCAGCATTGCCATTAAGAAATCCAGCAGCCACCAACCTCAAAACATTTTGATTTCTTTCTTTCCTTTGAAAGTGCAAGTTGGTTATGGAAAACGGTTTGAGACGTCTGTACAATAAAAGGAGTAAATGTACCTGTGAATGCTTGCTGGGAAAATCTTGCTGTACACAGAAGTCGGGTAAATTTGCTTCTCAGTATTTCTCAGCCTAGGCAACTTTCAGGCATGAGGACTTCAACTCCCATAATTCCCCAGCCACATGCCGAGAGCTAAAATCCATATGTCTGAAAGTTGCTAAGGTGGAGAAATGTTCTTCTGAACACCCATACCATAAAGCATCCTGTTATTCCTTCCTACACTGTATTCCCTTAACTGAAGCTTAGAAGATTTGATTTGAGAAGAATTGTTGTTATTTATTATTTTATCACTTTAAGGTTGGCTGGTTTTTAATGCTTGTAAGTCCCCCAGAGTTGCTTCTAGAGGAGATGGGCTACACACATATCTAAATGAATGAAATATTGATTGCAATATTGTTTATTTTGGTTCTAAACTTTTCTGTTTCTCTCTTCTCTTTTTCCTTTAGACAAAAGATGTGAATTTAAATCTCTACCCTCTAAGCCAGGGGTGTCAAACTCTCATCGTCATGGCGTTGTCACGTGACCTATTGCAACTTTCCCCCCCCCCCCTTTGCTCAACTAGGCATGGGTGTGGCCAGTACATGAGGCATTTGGCCTGTGGGGTGCGAGTTTGACAGCCCTGCTCTAAACCATTCTCCATAGCCCTTCAAATTTAGTAGAAGCAATTGCTTGGCTTAATTAATGAAACACTGTCACAATACTTTTTGAGCCATTGTAAGAAAAGGATTATAATGGAGATAAGTCTTACCTTTTAGCAGCAGTTGTGTCTAGTTCCCTTTAGACATTAATTGCTTAGGTTTGAGTCACGAAACATCAGGGTGTCTATGATTTGATTCACTTTTTCCTCTGGAACATTTTAGAAAAAGGTCATCAGTTTCTCACACAAATAAGGTAGTTCTGCCTTTGTCATCATGAGTTGAACAAAGCTTCCATTTTAAACTACAGTGGAACCTTGGTTCACAACCACAATTCATTCTATAACTTTGGTTGTGAACCAAAACAAAATTTCCCATTGGGTTGTATAGAAATACAATTGATCTGTTCCAGATCCTTATGAACTGTATTGTTTTTTTAAGATTTCGAAGCACCCAAATTGTTAAATATGCCACAGAATGTAGCCTAACAGTAACAGCCTCCTCCTCCCACCCGCAGCTGACCAGCACTGATTGACAAGCAGCTGGAGAACCAACAGCTGACTGGCGCTGACTAAGAAGAAGCAGCTGGAACAGGAGGAGGAGGAGGATGCTGGCTATGGCTATTTTACAAACAAAATGGTGTGGAAGGGAAAATCTCCGCGGCTGTTTTTGGTTGCCAACCAAGGATTTGTTTGTGAACCGGGTCAATCATTTAGCAGATTTTTTTGGTTGTGAACTGAAGTTCCATTGTACCCTCATGGTGGCAAAATGCTCATGCTTCTTCAATATCACCTTTTCAGGAATGGCTCATGTTTTGAGTGGCTGTTAAAGAGATGCCATCATTAGAACGGGCCTTCCTCTTCCTCACAGTGGGCCGCTCTGCTCATATTCTTGTTTGTTTCCTTTGGGTATTAGAAGCTGTGGTGATCTGAGGGCCAAGCAACATGGACTCTAAAAATAGCAACATGGGTTTTGTTGTCTTCCATCACTATTCATGCTTAAGGCCGCAAGCAAATAAGTGGGTGACAGCCAAGACATAGAAACATAGGATTGGGAATGAAAGGGCAATCCTATAGATACCAAACTAGGAAACATCCTCAGTGGTATTGCTGTGCTAATGAAATATCTGCAACAAAACCACCAAGCTCAAAGAGCACTAAGGATCCACATTACTTAGAATAAAATGCAATTTGGAATTTAGCTATTTGCTGAATTTCTCACTTTTCAGAACGTTGCAAGTAAGTTTTTTGGGGTTGAAATGTGTATCAAAATGCACTCTTAAAATAAATGTGTATTTTGAGAGAAAAGCATATTTAAATATGTATTGTAAAACATTTGCTGCTGCTTCTTTTTTAAATGCCATATTAAAGCAATAGTGGAAGGAATAAAATTATGGATAAAAAAACAGAGAAAACTGAGACTAACAGTAATAGACAACAGGGCTCAGGGATCTTACTGAAATGTGAAAACCACAACTTTTAGAATTCCCAGCCTGGGTGAATTATTTATTTAGTACCCAACAGGTTGGAGTTGGCTGGCCTCGGAAATTGGGATAGATATTTTGGGATTTCTTTTAGGTGTTTTGGACAAATGGAAAAGAAAGGTTCCTCTTGCCTTGGAAAATAAGCTATTATTTTGGAATCAAATTTAGTAACACAACCAGAGCCAATGAATGTGAGGGAAATGTTGCTTGGAATTCAGCTAAAGAGAGCATGCTTCGCACCACATTTCCTAGCACACATCAAAATTTACAAGTAAGTTCTTTTAAAAAAACTCTGTCTTTCCTCCTTTGCCTTTATGCATCTTGAAGACAGTAATATTCAGAGGCAGCTTCAGAGGGAGGTCAGAAAAATCAGGTACCGTGGTGCACAATTGAAACTCTGCCCTCTTTCTAAGGGCATAAAAGGGCAAGGCTATGATTGTGTGGTTATGGTTGCAAGACTGACCTTTTTGTCTTGCCCATGGGGGGGGGGCATGAAATCACTCTAAGCAGAGTTTATTACACTTGGCTCATGCTTCTCCTCTAGAGTTTTTGTCCTCTAGAATAGCTGAACTTCTCTCATCTATTTCAGAAAAAGGTTAAAGAATTCACCACTGGCCCTTGACTCTTTTGCACATGACTACAAAGCTTACCTACAAATTAAAGTGAGAAGTGGAGTTGCAACTCAAGAAATTAGGCTTCTGCAGTATGGGTCAAGGATGAACAAACTTCGGTAGTTCCTCGTCAGTTCAAGCAACCTTTTTCTCTTTGACTGCAGCTGATTAAAAGGTTCCCCTTACATATACATGCTAGTTGTTCCCAGCTCTAGGGGGTGGTCCTCATCTCTGTTTCAAAGCCGATGAGCCAGCGCTGTCCAAAGATGTCTCTGTGGTCATGTGGCCGGCATGACTAAATGCCAAAGGTGCATGCAACACTGTCACCTTCCCACCAAAGTTGGTCCCTATTTTTCTACTTGCATTTTTACATGCTTTTGAACTGTTAGGTTGGCAGAAGCTGGGACAAGTAACGGGAGCTCACTCCGTTACACAGTGCTCGGAATTCGAACTGCCGAACTGCCGACCTTTCTGATTGACAAGCTCAGCATGTGAGCCACTGTGTCCCTTATACAGACTGATTACTGTCAACCCAATACCAATATGATTAAACAGATGAACATTAAACTTAGACATCTTGCTTCCAGCTCCTGAGAAGAACAATTAGTCTCCCCCTATCTGTTCCAACACAACAAACCCTCTGACAATGAACTCAAAACATTCCTTTATTAGGAATGCCGGCAGCCCCAGCAAAAAGTTTCCCTTGAAGGCTAACAAGTCCTTCCAGCTGGAAGATGAATAGTTGTCTGGCACACCTATTCATCTCCACCCTTTGCCTTTTATCCCCAGAGCCAGGGTGGGGTCTCACTAGGTGGCTCTTCTTTCCCCAGAATTGGCTCATGGCTTTCCACTGCTCTCCCCTTCTCTGCCTTCTGCACAGCCACGTGTCAGGCACTGGACTCAGCTGTTCCGCCTCTTCTTCATCGACCACCTCCAGACCTGGGGGCTGTTGACACTCCATCTGAAGGCTGATGGATGGCCCAGGTTCTGCCTCTGTCTCTCTCTCCACCTGCCACATTCCCTCTTCCCCCTCCCGCTCCCCGGTTGCCCTGATGCTGACCAGGACCCCCTCGTCCCC
Source organism: Mimophis mahfalensis (assembly GCA_032468015.1). Taxonomy (NCBI): domain Eukaryota; kingdom Metazoa; phylum Chordata; class Lepidosauria; order Squamata; genus Mimophis; species Mimophis mahfalensis. Next base: position 29,057 of record JANHFR010006251.1, on the reverse strand, counting down.
CCCCCTCCTCCTCCTCCTCTTCCTCCTCCTCCTCTTCCTCCTCCTCCTCCGATTCAGTTGCTGCAGGGGCTGGCAGCCAACAGGCCACAACACTATGTTTCTTTTTCTAATGTCACATGTTGTATTTGCATGTCTTTATAACCACCATCTAGGGTGGTTTAAAGTCTCTGAACTTAACACATAAAGCATTTAACATCTGTGGATATTATTTTTGATAGCTGTATATCATCTCCATATTGTGGCTTCATCCTCTGCCCTTAAAGCTCACTGTGGGAGCTGGGATCAATATTTCACTCTCTACCTAACCTACCCAACCTTGGGGTACCACAAGGTTGTTATGGAAAAAATTATAAGAAATGCAATGTTTGGTACCTTCAGTCCTTGAGGGAAGATGTGATAACAATTAATAAAACAAAAAATTACATTTGTTTTCAATAGTACTTTAGGCCAAACAAGGATATGCAAATGTTTGCAAAATATGCCTATCTGGATTTATCAGAATTGTATTTATTAGCTTCCCCCAAAATTCCAAAATCTCCTAAGGAACAACTTGAAAATCTACTTTGACTTTTGAAATTCCAGAAGTGATTCCAATCTGTGATGGGAGTGGCTGAGATACTTGTATCATAAGGATATGATTTGACCATCATATTAATGGGCACATGCTCAGTCAATGTTACGGCTGCTTGTAGACTGAACCAACAGAATAGCAATCTGCCTGGTTGTTATATGTACAGTTGTTATTGTACATTCATGGGATTTCTTGCAAAAGTCCAGCCCAGCCATGTCTCCATTCCTGTTACGTTCTCCTGTTTAGCTTATGAGCCGTCAATGTCTTGGTTAAAGGCAGGGCAAACCTATAAAGAATCTGTGATGTGGTACAGTGCAGACTTCTCTTCCTGCTTTCATCACAACTTTATTTACAGTTCAGAGGGACTTCTGAGTGAAGGAATGGCAAACAGTTAATAAAACATTTGATGGGTATTAATTACTTTCCACTTAATTACCTGCCATGTGGATCTCGTTGAGCTATTGATTACTGGCAAACATGCATCCCACTGGGGATAGTGTGATTTAACTTTATCCAAGGAGTCAATTAGCCCAAGGAACACTGGGAGAGCTGGTGTTTTGCCTCACTAGCTGGGGGTGCTTGCCAAGAATGGTAGATAAGCCGTTTATTTGTTCATTAAAACACAGTGCTACTGTGTCAACAGGAGGCACTTGCTAGGTGTTATTGAGACTGGTGAAATGTCACTTCATTTTGTCAAAGATCAGCAGCATCTAAGGACAGCAGAATTAGCAAAATGGACATTTCTCATTGAAAAGAGAAAGACAGGAAGGTTATTTCTTGTGCTAAGAGCTACTGTAGTGATAAGGAAGAATTATTTCAGCGTGGGGTCTTGTGGGCTCTTCATTTCTCATAGCACTCTATAACTTCTTGCAGATTATACCATCCTACAGGTTTTGCCAGGAGTCAGCACAGAAACAGCTAAGTCTCCCTCTCTCTTCCTGCAGGTGCATACTTTGCACAGCATCTATTTGTTTTATCTGTCCCCTTGAATCCTCCGTGATCTCCAGATGTGATGGGGAAGTGATACTTTGCACTGTTTTTTAAGAAGTAGGTGAACTGTTATGTTAATAGTGATGAATCAAGCAGGTTGGAAAAAAAAGGAAGTCAATGTAGAATTATAAATAGGTTTTCTGGTCTCCTTAAAATAATTTCTGATTCTTTAAATAGGAATACAGATGGAAGGGAACAAGGAAAGTGAATTCTGTAAGGTGAGAATCTCTTTTTTCTGATTTCTTAACTCGTACGTACAAGGTGTGTCTCTTGACAGAACAACATTATACTGGCACATGGAACATTTGCAAATTTTATCCATACTTGCTTGGCCTTAATTAAAGTGCATCTGATGTAAGGAGAGACAGCAGAGAAAAAAGAAGGGAAAAAAGAAGAGGGAAAAAGGAAAAATCTCTTATATGTATAATGTATAGTTTAGGAGAGATGAGATGCTAAGTGTGATTATCATGCAGTTAGTTTTATGCATCAGAAGATCGTGCAAAAAGCTATATTTAGAAAGCAACACATAATTCCTCAAGGTGGGCATCACTGACTTCAAATGGCACGTCATTCTTAGCGAATTTGTGCTTAATAAAAGTGGCAAAACACAGCATGGACAGAATTATTTATGTCACTTTTAGCAATTATAAGTATACAAGGTTTATTTTCTAGACAAAATAATACAACATTTAAGAAAAAACACAAATTGCAGGTGGCTTTGCACAGATTCTATAGTTTACTAGAAAGTATTTTGTGGTTGTTAAGAATTCAACCTTCTCTTGGTTTCATCCCCAAAGTTTCAGTGACTTTTCTTAATTTTAAAGACATGTTAATTAGTATTCTTTATGGCCAGCCTATGTCATCTAAGGGTAGGTGAGGAAACTGGCAGGCTAATGTAAAAAGTCAGCACTTATCCTCTTAGAAGAATGAAATATTTTGAGAAATATTAAAAAGGCAGAATATTATATTTCCCTGGATGAGAAATGGAGAAACATTTCTAGATGTCTAACATTTTTAGAGGGAGAAAGCAGCCCCCACCTTTTCTTAATAAAGTAATTAGTAATTGTTTTAAGTTTATGTGTCTGTTCGTTGGGCTCTGAATTTAATATATTTTTAACTTTTGTATTTTTACCTTATTTTAATTGCCCTGTACACCGCCCTGAATCCTTTGGGAGAAGGGCGGTATATAAATCTAACAAATAAATAAATAAAAATAAATAAATAATAGCCCATAGCAGATGTCAGCACTTAAGACAGGGGTATCAAATCAATTTCATTGAGGGCTGCATCAGGGCTGTAATTGACCTGGGGGGGGGGCATGTGGAGGTGGCCAACTGGGTGGGTGTGGCCAGTGAGATGCCACTCCCCAAAACTGCTGGCATATTTCCTCTTCGCACTGGATAGACCGGGCCAAAGCCACGCTAGCCTGATGTTTCTTCTTTGCATTGGGTAGGCCAGGTTGAAGTTCCAGCCAAGTTATGAATTGAGAGATAAAGAGATAGATAGCTCAATTCATAAACAAATACCCTCACCCAGATCCAACACAGGATATTTTGAAATCCCCTGCAGCAAAGTCTGAATAAAGGGTTAGCCCTCAGCCACAAAAGGAATTGCCCAAAGCCCCTTCATTGCATCACCCTCAGAAACTTCAACCAAACTTAGCTCAGACAAACACCTAGGATTTGTACTTTGCCTATAGAGCCTACCATGACCCCTACATAACACCTACATGGCCCATGGTAGTCTGACAACAGCCAACAGAATACATGCTCTTACACAGAAACAGGAAGCTCAAGTGCAAAGCCCAAGAGAAGGTATAACACCTCTGTCAACTCCATGTGGTCAGCTGCCCAGAACCCATCATTAAACCATCTTTCCAATTAGCCTCCATGTTTCCAGTGTCTTTCTCCCAGTTTGGAACTGAACCAGATGAATATTTCTTCCCACAATTGTAATTCCATGGCTGAAGCCACACAGTGGTTTCTTAATGTGGTTTGTGAAACTAATCATTGATATTTGGAAATGATGTTTGTTCAACAAACCATGGTTTAGCATGACAGGAGAATCCAGCCCATAGTTATATCCATTGGCCTGATACTTTGAGTATCATATCCATTGGCCTCCAGGATGCTTATGGCAGCTTATGAGCTCTGCCACCTTAATAGAAGGAGGATTGGTGAAAATTAGATATGCAGTGTTGCACAAGTAGACATGGCAGTTGCTAGTTCAAAACCACTGTGTATTACTCTGCCTTTCTGGTTTTTGTTTTAAAAATTATCAAATCACAGATCACATTTTGGAAGAATAGGGTGTACTGCATGCCGTCACCTATCTAGATACTTCTCTAGAGATGTAGGCATCAATCCAACACAGGCTTAAAAGAAAATCTCTTTAAGTAAAGTAACTTTGCTATGGATGTTCCAGCAAGGTGAAAAATAACAAGAAATAAAGATGACTTAGAAAGCCAGCAATGATTTTTTTAAGGCCTCCCATCTCCCCCCCCCCCCCAGTTTTCTGTTTGGTAATGCTAAATTAGGATGTGAAAATTGAAGCAGTTAACCAATTTTAACTGTCAGAGATATTGCTGTGTCTGGAAGAGAGGAATTTTGAGCAGTGTTGTGCTTTAATGTGGTTTTATTAGTTGTACAAAGGGGGACTGAATCCTTGTTTTTTTCTGCTCATGCTGTAAACAAGGTTTCAGGGAGAATCCTTTGAAGTGCAGAGATCTAAGCTAGCTGATTTTGAATTCCCCTGTGGTACTACAGAAGAACAGTAGGTATCTGATAATATTTGCACTTTGCATAAATCTTCCTGGGCACAAGCACTGTGTTGACAAACAAGATAAAAAGTGGATTATTTAAAAGCAACACTTATGATAAGTGGCACTATTTACCTCATATAGGTCCCTGGACCTGACAATATCAGTTATAATCAATTTTTGTTTTGATTCTTCATCCTTCCACATTAGGAATTCCTGGAACAGTAGATTCTAAGATTTCAGAGCTGACCATCTGTGTGTCTTCTTTTCTAATTCTCCTTTCAATGACACAATGGAGAAACAACCAGGATATCACATGTGGAACATATCCAAGCAAAGGCTGACTAAAACATTTGGGAAGGGGGATTGTATTATTTCTATTTTTTAAATTAAGAGTGTTAATTACAATAGTAAAAACTAACACATCCTGAGAGAAAGGAGAAAGAGAAGACAATGGAAAGAAAGAATTAGAAGGACAACAAAAGAGAAAAGAAAGAAGAAAAAGGAACGAGAACCTAATTAAAAAAAAAGAAATATATAAAGAAGTGACTTCCAACCTGCATCACAAGTATAAATAAGTATAAATAAATTCATAAAACTCAACTGTTAAATCCTTGTGTTAGTAAAACATTCATATAGAGTTTCTAGAACATTACAAAAAAAAAACTTATTTTATGCTTGATCAAATAAACCAACTCTGTATTCCTTCCTTTAATTTCTGTCTTAAACTTTAATTCTGTTTTGTTTGGATTCCTACCCCATATAACAGGTTAGACTTAATGGCCTCTTCCAGAATTCTGTATGGAAGCAGAAGTATGTGTGAGAATTATGCAAGAATTAAGAATGTATGGGCAAGTTATCTTGTTCTAAGATTCTTGTAAGCTTTTGAAATATTACCTTATCATTTCTAATTTTCATGCCAAACATTTCATTATATATAACAGGCCAACTATTTTAATCAATTCAGTAATTACTTGGACTGTACTACAGGGAACCTGTATACACGGGGAACTTAACTTGCATAACTGAACCTACTCTGCTGAAGAAAATGGCTTGGCATTGCTGATCTTAGGAAATCTTATTGTGTGGGCTGAATGATTTAATGAAGTGCTTAGGATTCTGTGGATCTTATGACAATCGTGTACTTTTTAAACATATCACCAGTCCAATACCAGGCAACATTATGGACTTACTTGTCTTGATTTAATTGGAAGATGATAAGTTGAAAATAGCAGATCTAACACCTACCCACTCCAATAGTCAGACTCCTATATGTTGAAGATTGGATTCTCAGGGGAATTTTCTTTCTCCATTGACCCCAGAACTGATGGATCTTAATAGTTTCCTGGGGGAAATTTTGTTATGTGTACGGTTGGTATTTCAGTTGATCTCTTATCTCAGTGACTTTGACCACTGACACAGTCACTTTCAACATCCCAACTTTGAAGTATATCTTCTCTTTGAAGGCATTGCTGCAGATAGGAAGGAAGTTGGAGAGCAAGTGGAGGAAGATGATATGAATCTAATCCTTGTTAAGCAACTGCATTTTCACCATGTCACCTCAAGTTGTTATTTAAGGTACTAAAATGTTAATTGAATTGGATGCTGGAAGAAAACTGTCTTCCTGATACATCTGCATGACATTTGAAGACAAAGGCACTTGTATTTGCCATGACTTGGATTCTACAATGAATGCTCATGCATTTGTAAAGGTACTAGTTACATACAGGGAAGCATCTTCATCATTATTCTATTAGATAAATTTCAGTTGTTGAAATCAAAGGATCCAAATACAATATTTGGATGAATTTACTTACAGTACATAATTAACTCTGCCTTGGCTTGCAAAATATAATAAAGACATGTGGACAATTTGCACCAGGATAAAATAGGAATAGGAATAGGAATAGGAATAGGAATAGGAATAGGAATAGGAATAGGAATAGGAATAGGAATAGGAATAGAAATAAAAATAGAAATAAACATAAAAATAAAAATAGAAATAGAATAACAGAGTTGGAAGGGACTTTGGAGGTATTCTAGTCCACCTGCTGCTTATGCAGGAAATCCTATACCACATCAGAGAAGTGGTTATCCAATCTTCTTAAAAAAACTTTCAGTGTTGGAGCATTCCCAACTTCCGGAGGTAAGTTGTTCCATTGATTAATTGTTCTAACTGTCAGGATATTACTTCTTAGTTCTAAGTTGCTTCTCTCCTTAATTAGTTTCCACCCATTGCTTCTTGTCCTGCTCTCAGGTGCTTTGGAGAATAGGTTGACTTCCACTTCTCCCTCCCTTTGACTCCTGCCCTGGCAACTGTTGAGATTTTGGAACACTGCTATCACATCACCCCTAGTCCTTCTTTTTCGTCAGACTAGACATACTCAGTTCCGGCAACCGTTCTTTTTATGTTTTAGCCTTCAGAAGAGAACTGATTCTTCTTTAGGAGAAGAAATGGAACCAGCATCTTTCAAAAAGGTAATCATAGTACTTCAATTAAAAAAGAAAAGTAGGGGAATCTATGGCTGACATCTTCTTGGGTAAAATGTATCCAAATTATATTTAAATGAAACTTATTTTCTGGTCTAATTTCAATAAGATCTTCTGGTTATAGACAATTTCAGTCTTGGTTACTTGGTGGAGTGATCTCTGGAAGAAAAGGAAAATGCAACTGCATTGATTCTCCTAAACCTAATAGCCATGGTATCCTTCTGGAATAATATTTTTTAAAAAAAATCCCATTTATATACCACCCTTCTCCGAAGACTCAGGGCGGCTTACAATGTGTTCAGCAACAGCCCTCATTCCATGCATATGCCTGCTCAT
>JANHFR010006250.1:8408-19476 GCA_032468015.1 Mimophis mahfalensis | reverse complement strand
CAGTCATGTTAGCTCAGGAATGCTGGGAGTTGAAGTCCACAAGTCATAAAAGAGCCAAGTTTGCCTACTCCTGTGCCTAGGTGGCTCTTCAGCCGAATGCAGCGGGTCTCCCTCCAACATCAGCCTTACCTTCTAGAGCTTCCACACGCCTCCTTTGGCCTGAATACCTTGCCCTTCAGATTCCAATGGGGCCACTGCAAGGCTGCCCGCAAAGGTAAGGCTGATGGTGGGTGGCCCTCAGGGGAGAGGCCATGCTGGAGCTGAGGCTGCTGCTCCTCTGTGGTGCATGCAGCCCCAGGATATGTGCCTGCCCTCCTGGAGCACTTCCACTGCTGGGCGCTGGCCCCATTGGGATCTGAAGGACAGGGAACTCGGGCTGGTGGAGGCACATGGAAAGTCTGCAGCTCTCTTCTGCAGCCTTCAGGAGAGATCAGGTCATCCAAGGCTTTGCTCCCCAGGACGGGCTCCATTGTGGAGGGCAGTTCTTGAGGCTTCTTGGGTCTCAAGAAGTGGTAGGAGGCTGAGGGAGAGGAATGGGACGAAGTGGAGAGAAACAGATTGAGGCTGAGAGAAGCAGTAGGAAGCGGAGGGCAAGAGGCTTTGGAGATGAGCACCCTTCCAAGCCCACTTTCCCGAGGGGATGGCTGGCCTCGCTTACCTCTGCCTTGAGGCTTCTGCTGCTGGAGCAGGCCAAGGCAGCTGGGCGAGTCTAGTCTAGGCGAGCAAGGAGGAGCAGAAATCAGCAAAGAAAGGCAGAGATAGAGATCTGGGCTGCGACCGCCACGTGGTAGGATGCAGTGGAAGGCAGGCAAGCTGGCTGGGCCATGTGGGAGGCAGCTAGGCCGGGATTCGGGGCTTACAGGCTCACCCAGGCAGATCAGGGCCACTCAGCTGGGCTGTGGGGAGAGCGCTGTGTGGGATGCAGCTGTGGCAGCAAAGGCAGGCAAGCTGGCTGGCCCGCAGAGATGGTGTGGTTGAGGAAAGCAAGGGAGCCAGACAGCAGCACCAGCTGTGCCAGGCAAGCGGGCAAGATGAGGAGTGATGGGGCAGGGTGGGCGGGGTAGGATCAGCCAGTGGTCGGATTTGCCAGTTTGTTGGCTGAATCTCACCACTGCATCTGGCCTCTGGCCAGGAATTTTACAGTCCTGTTTTAGATCCCTGGTATCCACATATGCCACAGCCATTCCTGGAATATTTAGTTTAGAGAAGCAATACCACCAGTGGGTTGACCAATTCCCACTGAACTTTTTAAAGCACCTTAGATAGAGGGATGTCTTCCGTTATAGGTGGAACTTTTTTTTTCTTGAATGGGGGACTTTTGCGTCATCCAAACTGCTCCAACTAATGTAGACTTCTTTTTAAAATGTGTAAACCTACTTTTAAATTTATTGACTCTTATCTGGATTTATTTATTTTTTTGTTTGTTTATTGTGCCCTTCCCTGCAGTTTTCTTGGCAAGGTTTCTTCAGAAGTGGTTTGCCATTGCCTCCTTCCTAGGGTGGAGGGAATGTGGCTGGCCTAAGGCCTAATTATTTCTGAATCGGATATTTGCAGCTTTTGGTTATTATCAACTCCAAATGTAAGTGCAAGTTACAATTACCTCTGAACCCTCGATTACTGAGTTTCTCTTTCACGTTGAGGCAAAGGTATATAGGCAGAGGATTCTGTCCATCAGTTAGGGCCTGCTGCTGATCTGAAAGTTTGTGAGGGTTTTCCTTGTTTGTGAAAGAAACAGGAACATAGTTATAGCAAAAAAATACAAAATAACTACAGAAGCTAAAATAAGACTGCAAAGATAGTTATTGTAGCTGCAAAAGGCATAAAAAGCTGACTTAGGATTTGAAACTTTATTGAGGTGCTTCTTTGAACAGAAGCCCACCAAACATATCACAGTATGTTACGTAGAATATTTAAAATAATTTTCTATTTGTTCATGCAAAAATTGCCTTCAATATACTGAAATGTAGACACACAATTCAAAGTAATCATGATTTAAGGATATAGCAAGTTTTTGGAACTGGAAAAAATTGCTAGTAAATATTTACCCTTTAAAAATGTACACAGTTGTGAGTATATTATTAACATTCATTTTTTTTAGAAGCGTGAAACTTCTTGTTTGACCGAAGCAATCACAGCAGATTTGTAGCCCTGTTAGTGTTTATTGCACATATAAAGACGATCTACATAATAAAGCTGTCATTAGAATGTAGTATTGCAGGCTAACTATTGCCCACAGTCTGGAGTTTGATCCTGACCAGTTTAAGGTTGATTCAGCCGTCCATCCTTCCCAGGTCAGTAAAATGAGGACCCAGATTTCTGGGGGCAATATGCTGACGCTGTAAGCTGCTCAGAAAGGGCTGTAAAGTGCTAAGCCCCTATGAGTGTAAGCGCTACTGCTATGATAAACAGTATAAATATAATAAATGTATTGGTCAAATCACTGATTAATCAAATTTAACATGAATCAGGCATTTTAAAAAAAAGGCAAAAATGAAAAAAAATAATAATAGTATAATACCTCATCGTGTAGCAGTGCTTCAATGACCAATCCCCATAGATCTGTGAAAGATACACTGTGCCCTTCTTGATTCCGTTGCCACAGTTCCTTTGCATAGTACTTCAGCTTTTCTGGGGCAAAACTGGCCGCAAACTTGTTTTTTGTCACATGCTTTTGCACATCCCTGAGTGGCTTTTCTAAATCCTTTTGGGACCAGTTGGGATCCTCATACAAGCGTGACATTGTCCTGGAAAGGAACATAGGCAAGTTTAGGAACCGAAAAGAAAGAAAACATAAACCTAAGAATCAGATTCAGAGGGCTGGAAGGGATCTAAGAGGTCATCTGATCCACCCTCCTGCTCAGTTTTGTTCAGATATTTTGATCTCAGGAACCCTTTACACTCTTAAAAAAAGCTTTGGTTTATATGGATGATATCCACTGAAATGTATGGGGTTAGAATTTAAAATTGAGAAATGTGTAAATGTTTATTTGGCTTTGGGCACCCGCTGAAAGTCTCTGTGGATGACACTTTGAGAGCCACTGTTTTACAGCCTCTCTGATGGCAGGCATTTACTCAATTATCCCACTTGGATTTTGTCAGTTTAAAGCCCTCCAATAAAGGAGAAATAATCATTTCACATGGCTGTTTGTTTCTGCCTGTGGGCCTGGCATTTCTCCTGGTATGTAGCCTGACCTTACTTCCTTGTGACCTTCCTTGCAATTCTATTGTAATATGCAGTGGGTTTGTGTCTCCTTATTTTAACTATGCTGTAGACCATGGGTGTCAAACTCGCAGCATCAAGTTGATCTATCGTGACTTTTTTCCCTTCACGGAACTGGGGTGAGTGTGGCCTGTGTGTGACGCATGTGGGCTGCTGGCTGCCAGTTTGACACCCCCTACTGTAGACTTTTTTAAAATAACCTTTGCATCAATGAATAATTGCTACCTCAGTGTGTCTTATACCAAACCTGCCTTAAAAACTTCTCATTTTTACTTGCAGAATAATAGAGTTGGGAGGGACCTTGGGGGCTTTCTAGACAAAATGGCTGTCCAAACGTGTCTTTAAAAACCTCCAGTGAAGAAGGTTAGTAACACTTCCTTTAAAAAAACAACCACCTCCTTTTATTGTTTCAGGAATATCTCATCGGATTACATGAGGCTTACCATGTTGTGCCAGACAATCCGGTGAGATAGGACACACAGTCCAAAACACCTAACTTCTGCAATGTCAGTAGGTGAGCATACATCGCCGTAAGTGCTCTGATCCCACCACCTGTTGTCATGATTGCCACCACTGGCACCTAAACACAGGGAAAACACAATTGTTCATCAAAATAGTTAATATACAATCACTGAGAGATCCCTAAACTTTTCAATCACAACACTTTAAATAGATATTCCTATGGAACATGTTCAGGGACCTGACATACAGAACCCTTATTCAAAAGAAAGCTGCCTAGGGACTCAGAGAAGAAAGCAAATCAATTACAGGTAGTCCTCGAGTTACAACCACAATCGAACCCAAAATTTATGTTGCTAAATGAAACATTGGTTAAGTGAGTTTTGTCCCATTTTGCAACCTGTCTTGCCACCGTTGTTACATGAATCATTGAAGTTGTTAAGTTAGTAGCATGTTTGTTACATGAACTTGGCTTCTCCATTGATATTATTTATCAGAAGATCACAAAAGGGGATCACTTGATCACAGAACACTGCAACTGTCACAAATGTGTCAGTTGCCAAGCATCTAAATTTTGATCGTGTGACCATGGGGATGCTGCCAGTGGTAAGCATGAAAAATGGTTGTGTCACTTTTTTCAGTGCTGTTGTAAATCGAAGACTACCTGTAATGGGAGAAGCTGATAGAGCATATTATGCTATGCTAACAAGCCCATGAAGCCCAGATGTAGAGCCGGAATGCCAAATGTATAATGCTTATGAGCGTCATACAGGATTCTGCTGTGACCTCAGCTTCACCAAATGGTTTGGACTCAAAATATTTCACTTTAAAAAAAAAATGAGGAAGGGTTGTAGGGGGTTACAGAATACAATGGTTTCTGTAACTCTTGCATTCCTACCTTTGTCCCTGAGGGGATCCTGTCACTGTTCACTTTTAGATGTTAACTCTTGACACGCTAGGCAAAGGTTAGTGCTGCCCTTGAGCTAATGGAGGTTGTACGTTCTTGTTTTAGAACGTCTCATACTATGGAATGATGCAATTCAGCCAGGAACGTGAGGAAAAGTAATAGGGCTATGTGCCTCTTACAAGACTAATAAAGTTACCCTGATTATGAAGTTGTATAGAATGAAAGCAAGAATAGTAACACGGAAGTATTCTCTGGACCTTCAATCCATCAAATCCTACTTTGTGACCTTCTGGTTTGAAGATGGAGCTACAAATCAGGCCTGAGTCTGAATCAGGCCTGAATCTGACATCACCTCTCTGCATTGGCAATAATAAGGGAGAGGTCTGTTATAAATAGCCCACACATGAGGGGGGAAAAATAACTCAGAATGACTTAAGCAAAGACATGAAACTCCACCTGACAGCTTCAGTGCATTTAAAGAAAAGAAGCTTGAAAATTAAAAGCATTAAAGACTATAACCTTTTTGTTTCCTAATTAGTAAACACCTCACAGAAGAATTTCCATCAATATAAAACTGAATTCTTAACCTCATCTTCCTGCAGGTCATCGTCAAGCTGGAGAATATGTTTGAAAGCAGCGGCAGTCACTTTCTTCCGTTTTTTCAGGAAAGCCTCTTCTTGTGGACAAAGATCAAAGCCTAAGCGTACATCTAGGTCTGATGTGCTGCAACACAAATATTTATGAATAAAGGAGAATATTTGTAGCTAAGGTTTGAAATCAGGTTTGCTTGTTTTCTTGCAGATGTTTCATTACCCAAACTAGGTTACATCATGGGTGTGTTTGGATAATGAAATGTCTGCTGAAAACAAGCAAGCTCAGAAAACACCAAGGACCCCACAAATATTTATCCTGGATCATAACTTACGTTAGAAGGATGTTTACTCCATAAATAGATCCCACTTACACAGGAATATGTTCAACCCTGCTCTGCAAAAAGCTAAAGCCCTGCCCAGATCCCTTCTTGTGCAAATTCTTCTTCTGCTGAATTGTGACAATGAATCATGCTGGGATTTCACATGGAAGTAGGCAGATCTACTCTTAATGCAATTGCATTCCTCCTCAAAAATGTACACTCCCTTGCCTGATGTAATGGTGTAATATTGGATTTTGGCCACAGCAATTGAAACCAAGATATTTATCTCACTATCATACCCATATTCTCAGAGCATGAAAACTCCAAAGCCATTCCATCCTAAGTTTAGAAAGTTAGATTCATCAGCAAGAAGACTTCCTTCCACCTACACCCAGGAAATAGAGCGCAGTCTTGACAGAGACTTATAATTCTCAACCTTAGGAACAAATTCAGTAAAACTAAACCCCTTTCATCAGCAAACTTCAGTGAAAAGGTGTTAATTTGGGATCACGCTGTCAATAGCAAACGTATTTTTGGAAATATGTTTTTAAACTGTCCAGCAGATGGGAGCACCTAGCCATCTCAGGCAAATCTCAAAAAACTAAGCAAGGCTAGACCTGATTATTACTTGGATAGGAAACCGCCCAAAAAGGTATCAGTACTGGAAAAATCAAATAAATACAGTAAGACAGAAACAAATGGCAAATTAATTCTGTATTGATGCCAGGAAAACAACATGGATATTTCATATAGTTACCAGGTTGACTCCTGGGAGAGTTTATTTTTAAAATGTCCAGAACACCACTACATAAATTTATAGAAGGCAGGAAAAGCATCTTACCAGTTCTGTGCTGTGAAGTGTAGATTAAATTCTTTATCCTGAAAATTAAGAATGCACAGTACTAATTACTATTAATACTATCTTTACTGAAATCTCCCTACATTTCTTACAAAGATGAGAAAAAAGAATATATTTTGTAGATGAGGCTTGTATGTGCTGGTACCATATTAAAATTAAAGACAGGGTATTTATACTATGAAGATGTTCGGGTATCTGTCAGCACTTCCTAATAATTGAATTCACAACATCATGGAGATATAAGTTGCATTTTCTAGGATCTTAAAAATCTCATAGATTAATGTAAAATGCCACAGAGGATTGTCAGTGAGGATAAATGAGGACAGTTCTTTCTCCCTGTTTTAGATGGGTATTTTTCTAAAGCAGCTTCAGAACTCCTCACTAACTCACTGTTGCTGAGTTCTGCAAAGCAACTTTTTTTTTCATGGTTCCTTGAATAAATCATATGGTAGTAACCTAATTTATAGGTAACCTGAGGTCTTAATGGCTGACAAAGCTAAAACCTAACCAACTAAATTTGTGGCTTAATATTAAGATAAGTTTATCCCTGCAGTGTACAATACATAAACAGTGCTACTTTCCCCTTAGGATTGACATGCCATAGCTGTTTTGTGATATTATCATATACTTTTTCTCCAATAGGGAAAAGAATATCATCAGAGGATGGGTGTGAATTTCAACCCTGGGAAACATGCCAAAGATTGCCCACACAAGAGAGGATCTCAGGTACACTGTCTACTTTTACTGAAAAGTTATTATAATTAATGTGCTCAGTTTTAAGAACCACATGCCATTTTAAAAAGTGACTCATGTAATGACACTATTATTATCATGGAATTGAACTTTCAACTGGAATGCAGAACTGCATCCCCACAATGGCTTTTCTTAAATGTGAAAAATCAAAGCACTGAAGACTGCATATGCATTGGCACTAGCAATCAATAAAAATATCAGTATTATCAGTATCAGTATCATTTGGAAGGGAGTTTGGAGGTCTTCTAGTTTGATCCACTGCTCAAGCAGGAGATTTATACATGCCACATATTTATGGCACAAATTTTGTTTTGGGAGGTATAGCTCCTGTTGGTATCAATTAAGAACATCCTGCATTCAATCTGCTTTTTCCATTTTAGTGACTAGAACCAGGGACTGATTAATATCAATAATGCCCTAAGCACAGCCCAGCAATGGTTGGGTTCTTCTATTGCTTAACTAACAAGATACCACTATTACGACTTAGTAAGTGGAACTGAAATCGAGCAATATACAGTATTATGTCAGATCCACTGTTTCATTTTTCCAGTAGTGATTTTCTTTTAGAAAAGTCAATAGAGAGAGTAACCGGTATATTTTAAGTGTGGAAGCCATATGGATATCTGCAGGAATATCTTTCTGTTAGGAGAGTGGGGAGAAATCATCCTGCTCCTAAGGGGCATCTGGACCAGCACAATGTAGACATGTAAGAAAGCTCTGACGCAAAGTGGCAATAATTCTGTATGATCATTTATTGTCAGTTGCAATGTTGTAGTATACAACTTCACCACTTTGAAGCACTTCCTTGTCAAATGCTAACACAAGCATAGGTTTCTCTACTGGCTATATGGGCCCATTAGAGTCAACAGGCTCAGACTTAACCCAGACAAGACCGAGTGGCTATTGCCTCCCAAAGACTATGTTGATTGTCCATCCTTGGTTCTGGATGGGGAGAAATTGTCCCCCTCAGAACAGGCTCACAATTTAGGTGTCCTCCTA
Organism: Mimophis mahfalensis; assembly: GCA_032468015.1. Classification (NCBI taxonomy): domain Eukaryota; kingdom Metazoa; phylum Chordata; class Lepidosauria; order Squamata; genus Mimophis; species Mimophis mahfalensis. The sequence goes on along the minus strand of JANHFR010006250.1, from coordinate 11,366 downwards.
GACTCACAGCTAAGATTAGAGCAACATCTGGCAGCTGTGGCTAGGAGGACCTTTGCACAGGTTCGCCTGGTACACCAATTGAGGCTCTACTTGGATCGGGAGGCTCTCCTTACAGTCACTCATGCCCTTGTCACCTCACAGTTGGATTATTGCAATGCGCTCTACATGGGGCTACCCCTGAAAAGTGCTCAGAGACTACAGTTGGTCCAGAATGCAGCTGCGTGAGCTATCGTGGGTGCACCTAGATACACCCACATTACAGCAATCCTCCGTGAGCTGCACTGGCTCCCTATTGGTCTCTGGGCATAATTCAAGGTGTTGGTTATTACCTTTAAAGCCCTACATGGCTCAGGATCAGGCTATATTCGAGACCACCTTCTACCACATAGGTCCCAGTGACCAGTAAGATCCCACAGAGTTGGTCTCCTCTGGGTCCCATCAGCTAAACAATGCCAGCTGGCGGGCCCACAGGGGAGGGCCTTCTCCGTGGCCGCCCTGGCTCTCTGGAACCAGTTACCTCCTGAGATCCAGACTGCCCCCACCCTATTGGCCTTCCAGAAAGCGGTGAAAGCCTGGCTTTTCCGGCAGGCTTGGGGCCATTGACCTCGCTGCTGCGATCTTGCGAGATCCAGCCTAAAAGCATGGGTTTTTAATGTTTTAATTTTCTACTGTATATTGTTCGTATTGCTTTGTTGTCAGCCACCCAGAGTCCCTTGGGAGTTGTGCGGCATAGAAATATATTCTGTAGTTGCTCCATTTCAGCTTGTGAGTTTCTTGATTTGTGACTTTCTCCTAGCTAAATTGTCAGCTCTAAATTTTTGCTAGGAATTATCTTGCAATAGTGATTGACTTCAGTGAGAGATATGGGTCACTTGGTTACTTTTTCTCTTAGCAGTTTCAGAACAAAAGTCAGTCTGGAGGAAATTCTACTTGGTTGACTCAATATAAAAAACAACCCAGGGTCCTTCAAATTTCTCCACCAAAATCCAGGACAGCAAAGAAATATTGATTGGGCCATAGGTCCATCATAGAATCATTTATGACTTAGGCAAGCTTTGTCCCAAATATATTAGTTATGTCATGGCATTGGGTAAGTTTGTTATTTATATATCCACTTGCTCCTGAGGTTGTAACAATACTTCAGCAATGTGTTTTTTGCTGGGTTATGGACCTGATAGCATCTTCACAATCAAAAACAAGGTTAGATGCCTCTCTTAATAAAGAGTAGTGAAGCATTTAAGAACCATGTCAGCCCTTTGACATACTGTAGGTCAGATAAGGAAACAGATACCATAACTAGTCAGATCACAGATTAACAGAGTTGGAAGGGGGCTTGTAGGTCATCTAGTCCAATCCCCTGCCCAAGCAAGAGACCATCTGCCACTACCTAGAATCGAACTTACAGCCTCTTGATTGTAAGGGGAGAGCTCTACCCCTAGGCCAGAGAAGTCTTGTCTCTAAAGGACTGCTTTGAAAATGAAACAGCGAATGTCTGCCACTCACATCTGTCTGCTTTGTTAACATATGCATATTTTGTGATTGGCCACATCCATTCTAGTGTTATGTGGAAGTGCCATAACCTGCTCTCAAAATTCCAAATATACCCCCTCAAAGTTGATGACTCATATGTTAATTCCATTTTACTCCTAACTGAACTTCATCAACCAGGCTAGTACCTCATTTCTGCATTTTTAGTGTATTCCTTACTGGTTTTTTTTTTTTAATTGGGGAGTGTGGTATTAGGGTAGGAATGTTTGACTTATATTTTCCCATGGAAGGGTATCTTGAATCTCTAATGAAACCTGATTTATGTAAATTGTTATATCATCCTGTAAGAGCTGTGTCATGCTATTTTGATTCAAGGGAAAATAACTGCAGGGCTAAACATTAGCTGGGTATAATGGTACCAAACTAGGAAGGGCATGGAAATTACCGGAGGTTAATTCAAAGTAACTTGAGGTTTGCTAACTTTAATATACCAGGAAGTGATTCAGTTGCATACCATTTTATTTGCTCCCTGGGAAATTTATTGAAGGACCCTTAAAAAAAGAAAGAAAACAAAAATCTGAAAATTAGGCATGTACTCACCTCTTTGATTATTTCCTGATTTATGGGAAATGAATGTACAGGCAAGGTCAACTTTCTGGTTTTGGCAGCATCAATTCCACATGACATACAAGAGCACTGGAAATAAAAATGCCTTTTTTAAAAAAAAACAAAAAACAAGCAAACAAAAGAGGTTTACTTTTTAAATACCCCTCCCAACAAAATAACACACAAAATTATCCAGATTACTACCATGCTCAGCTATGACATACAAAAGAGAGAAACGATCTCTTTCCTGGAAGAAGAATGTCCAGTTCTGCTGGCTTGTACTTGACATAGTGAAAAAAGGAAGGTTCGGTGCATTGCAGCTTGTTGGCAGAGATTAATGAAATGTTTTGAGTTTCTTCAAAGGATCCTTTTAATGTACATTCAACATCTTGTTCTAAAAAGAGAGTGCAAAGGAAAAAAAATAGTAGTATATAAATTAATATCAATTCCACCTATAGATATGATCATAATTCATTACAATCTTTTCTTTAAAAAACTATTAATTGCTTTGAACATTGCTGGAAAACATGGTCTGGATATATATACATAAAAGATATAAATATTGTGATATAAATATTTATGTGCAGAAGCTTGGGATCAGTGTGGCTGACTCCCAGAGAGAGGTCCATAGAAATCTATCTTATTGCTCAACTCAACAAACCTAGAAGGCCTTGTAATTCCCTCACAGCAGGGATGGGTTTCTACCAGTTCACACCTATTCTCTAGAATTGGTTGTTAACTTTCCAAGCAGTTCAGAGAACCAGTTGATAGAAGAAATCTCCTTTTGGTTTTTTCCCCACTTTACAGAGATAATCCTGCAAGGAAGGCAGGAAGGAAACATTCTGGTGTTGTTTCTAGCCTAAT
>JANHFR010006248.1:1430-14267 GCA_032468015.1 Mimophis mahfalensis | reverse complement strand
TACAAAGAATGAAGGCTAATGTTTCAAGAGGTTGTAAGCTGCCCTGAGTCTCTGGAGAAGGGTGGCATATAAATGGAGTTTAAAAAAAACAGTTGTTAAGTAAGTCGTGCCTGATTTTGCCATGGGTGTTAAACAAATCACTGCAATTGTAAAGTGAATAATGTGGCCGTTAAACAAATCTTGCTGATTTGACTCGGCTTGTCAGAAACTGGCTAGGGAAGTTACAGATGGCCAACACATGATTTTAGAATGCCGCAACCATTGTAAATACATGCCAGTTGCCAAGCACCCGAATTCTGACCACATGACAACGACTGAAAGTGGAAGGACTGGTTGCCAGTCTCTTTTTTCAGTGTCATTGTAACTTTGGACAAATACTACATGGAGAACGGTTGCAGGAATTGAGTATGTCTAGTCTAATGGGAAAAAAACTGAGGTGATATGATAGCAGTGTTCCAATATTTGGAACAGGTTTGAGTCCCACCAGGCTCAAGGTTGACTCAGTCTTCCATCCTTTCGAGGTAGGTAAAATGAGGACCCAGATTGTGGAGGCAAATAAGATGACTTTGTAAAAATGCCGCTTGGGGGGCAGCGAGAGTCCTAATGAGCAGGCATATGCATGGAATGAGGGCTGTTGCTGAGCACGTTGTAAGCCGCCCTGAGTCTTCGGAGAAGGGCGGGATATAAATGGGAATAAAATGAAATGAAATTTGAGGGGTTGCCACAAAGAAGATGGAGGTCAACCTATTTTCCAAAGCACCTGAAGGTAGGACAAGAAGAAAGGGATGGAAACTAATCAAGGAAAGAACCAACCTAGAATTTCCTGTCAGTGAGAACAAGTAATCAGTAGAATAGTTTTCCTTCAGTGGTGGGTGCTCCATCACTGAGATTTTAAAGAAGAAATATATTTGAATATAAGTAGCTCAGACTAGTAATTGGGCTGTTGGTCTGAGCTCCAAGCTTGGTAATTTAGTTGCAAACATTTTGTCACCATTGGAGGAGACATCGTAAGTGTGCTTCGAATTGTGCTCCTCTGTCAGAGCACTGATCTTTAAAGAATGTTTGAGACAAAACTTAAAACAAGCTTGCTTAGAAAAGGACATGGCTACATTTTAAAACAAATTAAGCAAAGTTTTCAGGGCCTCAATTTCACTTTAAAAATATTTAAATTAAAACCCTTCAAAGTAAGACAAAAACATCTGAAACATATTGTTACAACTATGAGCTAGACTTATATTCTCTTCCTTACCCAATGGTAGGGATTTCATCTTCACTGACCAAGTCAGAAAGAACAAAATGGTGCTTTGCGATCAGGAAACGATTAATTATTGACTCCCTAACCTGAAAAAGAAAGGAAAAATAAAATTATCTTAAATATGAAATTACTCAATTGTTGTGCTGCTCAGATTAACAAATGCAGCTGTTCTTTTTCTTAAAGACCAATTTTGGGCTAAAACAATCAAGCAAAGGGTCTGTAGGATGAAAAAATCGTTCAATCCTACCCTATTCTTTCATTTTGGATTGCATTTTCTAATTCTTTCTTAAAAACAGAAAATAATATAAGCAAGTAAACCTTAGGTAGTGTTATGTATTCAAATATTTTTGGAGGGAATTCCTGGCCAGCCCATTGGCTAATGGGCTGAGCCAGACTGTATATAAAGGGGCAAGTTGTCCCCAGCCAGTTGCTGGGTTTTCACCGTTAGTAAAAGAGCTGTTATTTGAAATCACTCTTGGCTACTGAGTCCTCATTTCACCCTTGGATCTGTGGATCCAACAGGTAGAGTGACATACAAAAGCAATTGAAAAGGACAGATTACGCCAATTTGCAGACTGACCCAGATACTGAAATTGGGAATGAATTGGGTCTGTAGTTTTTAAGGGGAAAAAAATCTATTAATTTGCATGTTTCGAAGTTGCAGAGATATATCCAACTTGCAAAAGTTTGTCCTTTCTTAATGGACGTATTCATTTTGTCCTCTGAGAGAAATCCACACTTTTGTTCTTAGCTTGCATTATGTGGCTTGCATTAAAACAAAACATAAATGCTTGAGATGCAAAAGTTGTTTTTTTTTAAATAATTTGGCCTTAAACTTCCCTGGTTTCTTAAGAAATCAGAATATGGTGACATGAGCAATGAGGTGGCAGAGATAAATTACAGGAAATATTTGTATTAGTTATTTCTATTATAGATTTCTACTTATTATTAAATTATTTTAATAATAATTATTATTAAATATATAATATGTATAGTAATATAAAATATATAATAATAAAAATTATTAAATATAGTTTTACTATTTAGTTAAAATATTTAGTTCAAAACACATCTTTGGGCGCCCCCTTTGTTGCATCCACTGCCTCGGTCCTTCCCATAGCAAGACAAGGCAAGGCAGGTCCCCTTCAATCCCGCCCATTTCTGCAGTGAGAGCAGAAGCCCCCTTGCTGGCACTGACTTCAGGCTCCAGTAGACTGGCAACTGATTCTGCCTCCATCATCTACTTGGGGACCGTTAAATAGAATATGTCATTGCCAGCAAGGGGGCTTCTGCTCTCACTGCAGAAGCAGGCAGAATTGAAGGGGACCTGCCTTGCCTTGCCTTGCCCTTGCCACAGGAAGGACCAAGGCAGTGGATGCAACGAAGGGGGCGGCCAAAGAGCCTGGCCTCCACGTGTCACATTTTTGAGTGGTTCCAGGCAGCAGGCATCCCTGCCAGTGGTGGGATTCAAATATTTTTACTACCGGTTCTGTGGGCGTGGCTTATTGGGTGTAGCTATGCTGTCGGCCAATCAGAGGTGGTATTTTCCAGTGTCGGCCAATCAGAGGTGGTATTTGCGGGTTCTCAAAATTATTGCTACCAGTTCTCCGGAACCTATCAGAACTGGCTGAATACCACCTCTGATCCCCACCGCCTGGAATCACCCAAAAACACAACGCGCAGAGGCAGACTCCTCTGAAAAACCAGCACTACGCCTCCATCCTAATCTTTGGCACCTAGCAACTGGGCTGTCCCCCGCCCCCCAGCTGGCGAGAGCAGCAACCAGCATGGCCTTATGCATTGCATTTTAGGGCAATTTCAGGTGGCGGGGAGCAGCAGCGGTGGCGTGCAGAGACAAAAAGTTGGGTGTGCGGAGGCCGAAAACACTCCAGCAAGCCCTGTTTCGGGGCAATTCCAGGAAGTGGGGATCAGCAGCAAAAATGCAAGGGTGGGAGCCGGTAGGTAAGTGGGGCTTTGGCAATATTGACTGAAGTATAAGCCAATGGTGACTTTTCCAGCACATTTTAGGTGCTGAAAAACTCGGTTTATACTCGAGTATATATGGTACATTGAAAAACCTACCTTTTCCATGTACTTTTCAACAACTGCTCTGTGTGCATCTGAATAGTCCTTAGTATCAATACCATCCTTCTTCTGTAATCTTTTCTCATAGTCCTGAAAAACAGCCACCACCATGACTTTTATAAATGAAAGCCTGTCTTTCAAAAACACATACTGAGTAGTCTTTTCTTCCCCTTCAGCTTTCTCCTGCCAGCAGGAATCAAAAAGCCATCAGAAAAAAGTCAGATCAGAAGAAAAACCAAAAGCAGCAAGCTCATCATCACCCTCCCCTGCCAAGTAAAATGAAGTTTTTAGACATTCTGCAGTACCTTAAAAGGAGAAAAATCTTGAGCTCTCGGTTTAAAATAGTTGAAAATGAGAATTAAGGATTTGCTTCCAATAACCCTTGAATTCCTATCGCAGGTTCAGCCATAATCATTAAGTGGGACCATCCAATACATTCAACCATAAACGTAGAACATATGAACATAGAATAACAGAGTCGGGTGGTACCTTAGAGGTCATCTACTCCCTGCTTGAGCTGGAGATCCTATACCATTTCCGACAAATGGTTGTCCACTGTCTTCTCGAAAACCTCCAGTGATGGAGCACAACCATCTTCCAGAGGCAAGCTGTTAGATCTCTCTTTCATGATCTTTCACTTCTTAATTCTTGTCCTATCTCAGATGCTTTGGAAAATACCGTATTTTTTGGACCATAAGATGCACCTGACCATAAGACGCACCCAGGTTTTAGAGCAGTAAAACAAGAAAAAAATATTCTGGTTTGCCGAACCGGCAAAAACCAACCCTGGCTGGGCCCGCCCACCTGACCCCACCCTTCCCTTTTTTGTCAGCTCTGCTGATTCACGGGGCAGAATTAGCAGCCGCGCGAATCAGCAGAGCTCCGCTTTTGAAGCCAAGAGAACGTACTGTTCCCATCTATTTCAGAAATAGACGGGAACAGCGCGTTCTCTCGGCTTCAGAAGCCGCTTGCTTGTGCGCGCGCCCCTGCCCCCGCACTTTTAGCAAACCGGTGGAGGGATTTTTTGAATCCCACCACTGGCGGGAGGGGATTCCTCTCCCTGATGATCAGCTGGTCCTCGGGATGGTGTCAGAAAAAGAAAAGCGTGTCAGCAGGGCTTACAGGATGGCCGTGGACCCGCATGGATGTCGTGGTTTCAAAGCGAAAGCGTAAGCCTCGACACCTTGCTGGACAGCATTCGGACTATAAAACGCACCCTCACTCCCCCCCCCCACTTTTTTTTGGGGGGGGGGAAGTGCATCTTATGGTCTGAAAAATACGGTAGGTCTTTCTTTTCTGTGACAGCCCCTCAAGTACTGAAACACTGTTATCATATGAATCCTGTCCTTCTCTTCATTAGCCTTCACATACCCATTCCTGCAACCAGTTCATCTTACACTTCATTTTCCAGTACGCTAATCATCTTTGTTGCTCTTCTCTACACTCTTTCTATTCTATTCAATCTTCTATTCAGTAGGAATATTTGAATGGTTTGGTAAGTTAAAGATTTAATATTTTCTTTTTATATCCTAATCTCCCCCTTCATTTTTTTAAAGTATGCATGAAACCATTTAGTAAAACACAACACTATTTAGAACAGTCCATTAGAAGGCCCTGTTCTTTCTAGCTCTGGAAGAGTTTCATTCAAAAATTTGCTCATTCCAAGGCTAGAAGGTTTGCGATCAAAATACGTGGCTTTGCTTCAGTAAACATTTCAGAATTATGACATGGAGAATTTCTTTCCACCTATATCCTCACATAAACCACCCTGCCACAAATTAAAACAATATCATACGTTTTCTTTGCAGATTTTCTAAAGTTGCTAAATTAAAGCTGCAGTGATCTCAAAGAAACCGAAACTAAGACAGGAAGTTTTATTGTCAATAAATTGTAATTACAGGTTTTAGAATGATTTCTTACCTGCAACATTTTTTCACTGATCTCTCTTTCCAGTAAAGGAACAAATTTATAATTTTGAAATTCAGCTACCTCATTCTTTCTGAGCTCAAGAAGCCAAAACCTTTTGGACATATTAAATTCCTCATCAGAAACAAAATTAAATTCTTTCTGCAATTGCTCCAGTCGAAAGAAATCTGGGATGGAAGAATCACCACATGGAGTAATCTGAAAAACAAAAGGCTTATATAGTTTTTAAAAATGATAAATACGTTTTTTTAGTTTGTGTATATGTATGTATGTGCATATATACACACACAGTGTTTCTGTGGGCAACATGGCAAAGAATAGAATAGTAGGAGTAGAAGAGAGCAGAGGAGAGTAGCATGGCATGGCATGGCATGGCATGGCATGGCATGGATTAGACCAGAACAGACCAGAACAGAACAGAACATTCTTTAGTGGCCAAACGTGTGCCATAGGTGATGATCCCAAAGCAAGCTTTCCAATGCAGACAACCTGACATTAGCAAATGGGGGGCAGGCATTTGTTGATAACAGAGGGGTGGCCAGGGAAAAGAAAATTGCAATTGCTTTGTTTGCACTTGAAAGCATCAGAACCAGCTTCACTATTCTTCTGTAACTAATTAAACTCCAATAAAGTGTACTCTTGGCTAAACAATGGCCCAGAAGTCTTTTGTGGCTAGCTAAATGAATGGGACAGTTGACAGCGTGATTGGACAGACAAGGAATGTGTCTCCAGTGCAGAAAGCTCTCAGTGTACATTCACACAACAGGAAAAGGTAGTAGGAAAGATCAGAATGATAATGTCAAGATTGAACCACTTCGCTTCTTTCAAACCTTAACACAGGAAAAGGGGTAAGGGAGTGGGGATTTTAAATAGACAAAGAAAAAAGTGGAATAAAAACTCCTCTTCCTTCAGTCTTCCTGACTAATTTACGTTCTCTTGCTAATAAGATGGAAGAAATACTTCTTTTAAACAACTGCAACTCTGATTTTTACAACTCGGCAGCTCTCTGCTTCACTGAAACCTGGCTAAATGAGTCAATTGATGAGAGCAGCCTGCATATCCCAGGGTTTAAGATACTGAGGGAAGACAGAATTGCAGAAACATCCAGTAAAATGAAGAGAGGGGGTCTCTGCTTTTATATCTACAACCGATGGTGCAAAAATGTGACTACATTTTTGTAGAAATTCTTGTACAAGAATTCTTGTAACTATAGTTTTGTTAAAAAAAATTCTGTGATGTGGACTTAGAGACAGTAATTATCAATTGCAAACCATTTTATTCTCCGTGAGAGTTTTCTCATTTGTAGTATTTGCAGTGTATGTTCCTCCACAAGCTTGCATAAACAATGCATTACAAACTAACTGACCAGATTATATGGGCTGAAGAAGTAAAATACCCAGATTCACTCCTCATCGTGTTAGGAGATTTCAACAGTGGTAACTGAAACCAAAAACTACCAAAATACTTTCAGCATGTCAACTGTCTCACCAGAAACAAGAATACTTTAGACCCCTGCTACGTAACATTAAAAGATGCTTATCAATCTTTACCATGAGCATCTGTGGGACATTCTGATCACTGTATGATTCAAATTGTACCTGTTTATAGACAAAGACTTAAAACCCTAAACCAACAATTAAATCACTGAAGTTTTGGACTTCAGGAGGCAATTCTAAAATTACAGGCTTGCCTTGACTGCATCACTTAGATAGTAAGGGCTTCTAGCAAGAGACAGATTTCATCTCATGAAGACCAGCAAGAATGTGTTAGAGAAACAACTGGCTCCCTAACCAATTGCTAAGCACATTGATTTGTGATTAAACAGATTGTAAGCTGCACTGAGTCTCCGGAGAAGGGTGGCATAAAAATAGGATTTTTTAAAAAGGGGGGGGGCTTTCATCTAAAAGTGCAGGGGGAAGGAAACTTATTTATAAGACAAAACCCAAGCACAAAGCCCAACACAACAATCCAAATAACATGAAAGGGAGTAATAAGGAAGGGACACACAAGTACAATCAGAAGATACAGGAAGTTCAACTATAAGGGCTCAAATGCCTGTATACCAATGCTTGTAATAAGGGGAACAAACAGGGAGAACTTGAAGCTCTAGTACATGAAGGAAAATACAATATTGTAGATATTGATAAGATGGAACCCATGACTGAAACACACAACTAGGATACAAATTGTCCAAATGAAACACTCCTAACAAAAGAGGAGCTGAATTGCATTATGTATAAGAAATCACTACACTTCTACAGAAATAAACAATAAATCTAACATCTCAATCCTTGTCCAACTTACCTTCTAAATTCTAATTTGGACACTATTAGATGTTTTAGCAATACCATAAGTGGAAGAAGGAAAAACGTAACAATGGCAAATCACATCAGTAACCTCCAGGGCTGGTAACAGTAACCTGATCTATTTGGGCCTGCCTTTGTGTTCCAGCTCTAGAATTTGCATCTGTGTTATAGAATAAGGAACTAGGATCAAAGCCTAGATCAGCGATGGCGAATGTTTTTGGTGCAGCGTGTCGTGGCGGCTGGCGCGCACGCGCTATCGCGCTCATGCATGCCGGCACCCACAATGCAATGTGCATGTGACCCACACGTACACATGTGTGACCGCTCCGCGGGTACGGGCACGATAACTCCTCCCCCCTGCATGTTCGCAGCTGCAGAACACAGCTGCTTTGTGTTCCGCAACAGCATATTTAGGACCGACATGACCCGCAGGTGGGCGGGCGGGCCCACTTTGAGAAGCCCATGTGTGCCACGCGGCAGGGCTCTCCATGCCACCGCCAACACGCATGGCATAGGTTCGCCACCAATGGCCTAGATCCTTTTTTCTAATAAAACATTCAATGCATCTGAGACAACCATCTGTGCACACATGTAAGGAATATGCCAAAAGGAACAATCACCTGTCTCTTAACTGTATGAACCTGCATCACTAACTTTTCAGGTGAGGCTTTGGGAAAATGTAGGATAAAAATATCTGGTAGTTCAGCATCATGAATAATAGAAAGTTCTTACTTTTAAAAACTGCATCAGGACCGTGTTGCTTGGATCGTTAGGATCAAGTTTTGTTTCAGTCGCCCACTTGGCTAATTTCTTCATGTCAGTTAATCCAGAGGTGCCAATTGATGCAATGGCATCCACTTTTTTTAAGGAACTGAAATTTGGCATAAGAGTGAAAACAACTGGTTAAAACAAGTTTTGGAAGAAAGAGGGGGGGAAAGAAACAATCTCTATGATTGGTGTTCCTAGTTATGGATTGTCAATTTTGTATAACCTCATTACTGTAATTTCCTGCTAGATATAGAAGGGCTCAAGAGCAGTGGGGTATCTTCTCAGAGCCCCAAGAACTAGATAGGATTTTGCTGGGTGAAGATAGAGGGATGCTTTCTAAATGCTACAAGATTTTGATGAGGTTAGAAGTTGGTGAGGAGGTAGTAAAAGATTCCATGTTGGCCTGGGGTAGAGATTTTGGCTACATGTTAGATCTAAATAAATGGCAAACAATTTGGGATACAAACATGAGGTAATTTGCCTTTTCAAATAAAATTTACAACCAAACAGCTTTACAATCACATCCCATCATTTCACAAGACTCACTGCTGATGAAGATGTGTACTGTTTAACAAGCTCATAGTAATAAAGAGAAAATAAATCTGAAATATATTCAGTATCATTGTGCTTAATGTCAGTACAGAGTAGTTCAAGAGATAATGTTGAGCTGACACATGCAGACAAAAGAAGTTAAAATTTAATTCAACCTCTGTCTAAAACAATGATCACTAAGCATTATTCTAAAAATCATGCAGTCTGACGGAGTATTTTTTCTTTCTTCACAGGAAAGAAAGGGCTTATGGGGGACTTGTTGAATTGAACTTTATTAAAGTTCACTACCTTGAGAGACCAGAGTTCTTCTGCGAGACTGGAGGAACCAGTGGTATCCCATTTGCTCCAACTGCCCATGACACACTGCAGAACACTTTACCAGAAGTCATTAAAATCATATTATTACTACCATCTGCTTCAAATGAAAATGGAACCCCTGCAAGAAGAAATGAAAAAGACAAGTCTTGCTCAGATCTGATCAATCAACCATGGTTTGTGTTTGTTTGAACCAATAAAAATATATGATTTGCATGGTCTTTTAATGCTCATGTATTTTTCCTTAGTGGAAGGCAGGAGGGGAGGCAGACAGGCAGTTTTCAGCATGTTTTGGAGATCTATCAAAGGTGGTTGTGAAGCCTACAAGATGACAGTTAAATCTATGGACATACTGTATAAGTATTTGGACCTAGCATTAAAGCCCCAATATGTTAACTATATTAGCTGGTTTGCAAGGCCCTGAACATTAACGAATAAGAAATGGAACAATCTCTGTACCACTGCCCACTCCTTCATGGTCCAGTGTCACACACTGGTCACTGCTGAATTCAATTTCTTCTATTGGAGCTCCTCCTGTCAGAACAGTCGTCTCCGGGATGGGCACGAATACTTCCATTAACACATTAGCACTGCCGAGTCCAACTGTTTCATAAAGCTGCAATAAAGGAAATAAATTATTCCAACCCCTAATCACTTTGTTTGGTAATTATACTTAATTTACACCATGTTTTCAAATATGTTCTCATGGCCATAAATAAGTAAAAAGGCAATTTTCACATCTTAAACTATGATTGACATGGTAGCAGAGGATGGTTTTGACAGTCTTTTGATTAACAGGCAATTGCATTTCAAAAGATGGGGAAGGTTAGCACAAGTTAGAATTGCTTGTCTATCATTATGTTTCAAAATATCAGGGCTACACTGTAAATATATGCTCTTGCTTGGGATATACCAGAATGGTAATTCCCCTTCCCTGACAAGTGAAAGCAGAGAAGCAGGTGATTCTCATTTGAAAATCCAGCTCTTGAGGAGCAAACGCCACTAGATTCAAAATCAGCAACTGTGGAGGAAACATCAGCAGTGTTCAAAGGAATGCTATTAAATTAACAGGAAATTATTGACTTTTATTCTTTACAAGCTCTATACCATTGCATACACATAACTAGCTGAGGTGAAAGTTTTGAAGAATTTTGTTTGAAACAGATGGTGATTCAAACTGCCACTGAAGCAGCGTAGAAATACAAAATACAAAATATATATAAATAAAAGTAAGAGAAATTGAGCATGTAATCTACAGTACATCCCTACAAGAAAACTTAGGGTAGCTTTGTCCATGAACAGAAAGAACCTTCTATCATTCAAATCCATGGTCAAAATAAATTACTTAAATTCCTCTGTGGAAACTTAATCTAAACTACCAAAGTCAGGATTTCTTCAGAACTCTTGCCATAGATAAGAGGATTTATGTTCTACTGTTTCTCTATAAGTTTAACACAATAACTTACCTGCAATTTTAAGCTCTCCGGCCAATTGAATATTTGCACATTAAAAATCTGCCCAAAATGAATTCTAAAGTCTGAGCTCATTTGCCGAGAAACTGTTCTAGACACCTCTTTGGAATTGAAAAGAACTTTTAAGAAGAGGGACCTTTTCTTCACATCTTCACGTCTTGCAACTTCAGCTCTACAAACAGGTTGACAAGTAAATAAAAAATGTACATTTGCTTGAACAGAAGAATAGAAGAGAAAGAATTAAGATAACAAAATAGAAATATAATGATTGTGGCAAAAGAAAGCAAAAGTAGTACCAATAGGCTCATTGAGTAATCACAAAACAACTGGAGCACCATTTGAACACTATTAATACCACAGACAACATCAATCAATTGCAAAAGGAAGTTTTATTTGAAACACCAAATCGTCCTGCGGCAATTTAACACCATCAAGCATCAACACCTGCCTATTTCACGTCCTTGGAAAGGACTTGACATTTGGACAAAAATGCCAAATCCTGTCTAAACAACTGACTGACTGCATGACCAATCAAAATAATTCATTCATTTTATATATTGCCCAATTTCCATCAGGTCCAGGCAGTTTTGTCTTTCAGATAGTTCATAGGGTTTTGATAACTAAAACATGCATTTAAAATAAGATAATCTTCACTCTATGCAATGTGCAATCCCTTTTTCACATCTGTAAAATGTCCCAATTATCTAACAACTGAATAGAACATAAAAACCTAAAATCCAAAATATATATCTAAACTTGTTGGGCTGAGCAGTGGATTTAGGAGTTTATAACTTGCTCCTCTCTTATGCTTAAAATGGGCAGTCGTGTGATTTATTTTTCCCTCTGCACAAGGGCTAAATATTATCCAATCTGGATCCCGTATTAAAAAACATAATAAAAGTATATCTGGGGCATTATGCCGAAAGCAGATGAAAAACAGCATCCACTGACCATAATTAAGAATCAGACAAGCCATGGGATAATTAACCTTCATTTACAATGCAGAGGAGAGACTTCTAAAGAGGAGGAAAAACACCTCTTGAGCTGCCAATATGTACTTTGGAGGAACCCCCCTCCAACCACATACACAAAATCATAAAAAGTTCTAAAGCTCTTACCCCCCAAATAAAATTAGGCATCACTAACTTAGGCCCACATTCCGCCATCTTGAAAAGTAGAGGCTGGCTGCAGAATAGCTACCCAAGACACGGTCGGAAAGGCCATGATATTGCTTCTTTGGAAGAGGAAAGGGCTAAAATTGCCTTTTTGTTTTGTTTTCTTTTGCAATGAGGACATTTTCAATTAAAAATTAGGAAAAACCACAATCCTTGCCTCTGCTGAATGCTGGGGACATTATCTTCAAATGCTCTTTGGCCCACAACTGTGGGATTGAAAACAGACTGTCCCCTTGCTAAGTTTCTGGCACGAATGAAGAGTCTTTACTTTCAAACATCTGGCTGCTATTCCAGGCATTCTGAAAATAAACATCTTAGGAACTGATTTGGAGTGTCAGCAACATTTTCAAATCTTAGTTTTCTGCTGACTTTGCAGAGAAGTGACCATTTCCAGTTTATATGAAAGGAAAAGAAGCAAATATTTAAATGTTTTAATTATCAACTACAGATATTAAAATATGCTGGCAGATAAGCCAATGTTAAAAATGCGCATCTCATTTAGAAATTGTTGTGTTTCTCCAACACGACTTAAAAGGGGCAATATAAGACCATAACTGGGGAAAAAAAATACCCATCTGGGTCTGGGAGCTCTGTAATTACAGGCCATTCTCCAGTCTTCCACTTTTGAATAAAAATAAATAGAGAAAATGATGGCTGAATCTTGATGCACTTGAATGAAATTAATTATCTGGACTGCTTCAATCAAGCATGCTTTGGTTGCTTTGCGGAACTTTGGGGAAATTAAATAGGAGATGTGATGCTGTGGAATCTTTCTGGGATTGGTTGGGCCCTGCCTATCTCACTACCTAAGAAATTCTAGGCAGTTATTTATTTTATTTTTATTTTTATTTTTATCCCATTTATATGCCGCCCTTCTCCGGAGACTCAGGGCGGCTTACAATCTGCTTTAAGCACAAATCAATGTGCTTAGCAATAGCCTTCATTCCTTGTATATGCCTGCTTATTAGCGGCATTTTTACAAA
>JANHFR010006244.1:9411-21483 GCA_032468015.1 Mimophis mahfalensis | reverse complement strand
CAAGGGTAGAACTTCAGGAAAATGTGAAGCAAAACATTAATAAGGATGAATTTATCAAAGTTTAAGCTTCATGATTCCTGAATGACTGTGGGTTACTTACAATTAAAATAGACCAAACATAAAAACAACAACCAACCTGAGGAGTGAAGTAGGACTGGTAAGCCAGCCAGCACTTACTGTACACTGAAACAAAACCCCACACATGCAATTACCCTGTTCATTTTACTGCTGCTATTTAATGTAATAAAAATATATACATAAAAATAGACGTAACATGGGAGTACCGTGATACTGCCATCACCATCCGTGTGGCCGCATTCTGGGCTAGCTGCAATCTCCAGGTGCACCCCAAGGGGAGCCCCATGTAGAGGGTATTGCAGTAGTCCGAACGGGAGGTGACTAAGGCATGATTGACTGTGGATAGAGCATCACAGTCCAGGTAAGGGCGCAATTGGCGCACAAGCCGAGTTTGCGCGAAGGCCCCCCTGGTATTCAAACAATTGATTGTATTATCAAATAATATATGTCAATTTTACTTTGAATACTTTTAATAAATGTTGTCAAAGAAGTATTGTAATAATTTATTAAATTTATTGAATTTGTTAAGGCAGCCCAGCCAGTATTATTTATTTATTTATTTCTTTATTTATTAGTTTGATTTATATGCTGCCCTTCTCCCGAAGGACTCAGGGCGGCTTACAACCCATTAAAAAACAGACAATATAAAAGTTAAAACAGAATTAAATAACAATTTAAACCCCATAAACACTCTTAAAATTTAAAGCAACCTATTTACATAAAATTAATCGTCTAGTCACAGCAGACCAGCAAGTTGGGACAGCCAGGTCTTTAGGGCGCATGGTGGGATTCAAATTGTTTTACTACCAGTTCTGTGTGCGTGGCTTAGCGGGTGTGGCTATGCTGTTGACCAATCAGAGGTGGTATTTGCCAGTTCTCAAAATTATCACTGCTGGTTCTTCAGAACCTGTCGGAAATGGCTGAATACCACTTCTGAGCCCAGCTACAAGAAATCTCTGGATGGCATACAGTAAGTGTCAAGGTTGCCTCTCACCAAGCTCCGAGATCAGGAATCAAACTGAGATTTGTCTCAGAAACGCAGTTTAATCATAACTCATGGCTGAGCATAAGCCTGAATGGTTTACACCGATGAAAACAGTGCTGGGAGCTATCGCCTTCCAGTGCTTCTTATACAATTATCAAAATACGCCCCAACCACTCTCAGCCACTCCCAGCACCATAAGACACCACCCTCCCAATTACAAATAGGGTAACCACGATTTGCTAATAGCCCTAATAGCCCTCGGAGTCTGTCATCCAGCAGTCCAATTCTCCAGGAAAGCCCCTCCCTGGAACAGCTGACAGGCGGCCAGGAGGGAAATCCCCGACATCAGCTGTAGCGCAGGTGACATCAGCACTACAGATTGGCCGAACGGGATTGAAAATGGACATGGGTGAAAGCTGCTCCGTCACTGCTGGCGAGCCCCGGCTCAACAATAAGTACATTACATGTAGTAATATTAGTACCTTAACTTACAACAGTTTATTTAATAGTCGTTTGAAGTTACAATGGCACTGAAAAAAGTGACATGAGTGTTTTTCACACTTACAGATAAACCTCGGTTCGCGACTGCAATCCGTTCCCGGACTTTGGTCATGAACTGATTTGGTCGAGATCCAAAGCGACACTTTCTGCACATGCGCAGACAATTCTGCACATGCATGGAAGGGGAAATGGTGCAGAAAGGAATCTTTCCACACCGTGTTTGTCCACCAACCAATTTTTGAGTCGTGTACTGATTCAAAAATTGGGTGGATGTTTTTGGTCGGAATCCAAATTGGTCACGAACAGAAGTGTTCAGGAACCAAGGTTCCACTGTACTACCATTGCAGGATCTTCATGGTCATGTGATCAAAATTCAGATGTTTGGCAAATTACTCATGATGGTTGCTGTGTTCTGGGGACATGTGATCCCCTTTTGGGACCTTCTGACAAGCAAAATCAATGGGAAAGCCAGATTCATTTAACAGTTGTGTTTCTAATTTAACAAGTGCAGTGATTCACTTAACAACTGTGGTAAGAAATGTAGTAAAATGGGCAAAGCTCACTTAAAAATGTCTCACTTAGCAACAGAAATTTTGGGCTCAATTGTGGCTGTAAGTTAAGGACTGCATGTACTTATGATAAAAACAGCGGGAAGATTTTATACTATACTGAGGATCTGAGGAATAACTGTTGCCACATAGGCTCTCCAGAGCCTAAACTAGCAGAGTTTTCATATATATGTATGCAGTACAATGTTTCAACATTAGCAGTAGAGCATGTTGGGGAAAGGTACACAGTGGCTCATACTTACACAGGTTTCTTCATAAAGAGAACTGGTTTTTATAAAATCTACATATCAGTATATTCAAACTAGTGTATTGGCCATCAATTCAAACATTATGATGATGAATTTCAGTCAAAAAATGTGAGGAACTGCATTTGGAAAATCAGTCATCAGTTAACGTGGATTTGTATAAAATACTACTGAACTTTTAAACTGTCTCCTTGGCAGTGCTGAGATCTGGAATTAGGCCAATAGTACTGAAAAAAAGTTGGGTTTAAAGAGATACAAAGGGGAAAGAAGGAATTATTCAACTGTTTATTCAAATCAGATTTCTTGTGCTAGGTCTATGTAGAAGTTTTACATTACATTTACACAATGGATTGCTAATGAGTAAAGGGTAGAGTTTTCTAAGAAAAACAATGTGAAAAAGGAAGCCATATTAGCCTGAAAACCCCTTCTCAGCCATTATCCATTCTGAGCATTAAATATTTTTTATTTTTGAGCATAACATTGAGGTATTTGAAAATTATTAAGAAAAACATCAAGATTCTGAAAGCTGTCAAGATGTCACATGATTTGTCTAAAAGTGAACGAATGTTGAGTTTAAGAAAAAAAACTGAAATGAATGTGATTTCTGATAACATTTCCCATGGGTTGCATTTCTTTTCTCCTCCTTGCTTAAACAACCTCTAACAGAAACTGACAAAAAATATTAGCCGCCATGTAACTGTGGGACATTATAATAGGTGAATCCCCAAATGTGATCACATGACCATGGGAAGTGATATTATGCTTTGACAACAGGTCTTAAGTAACCTTTTGGAGGTCTGTTATAAGTTCAAATAGTCATTAAGCAAAAGGTTATTAGAGGACTACCTGTATAGCTCTGAGAGGTTCCAGTGAACTTCCATGAAAATACAAACTATACCCAACCTTGCTTAACTTTTAAAATTCAGCCACTGTCCTTCAACTTAAAAATAGTAAACTGTTCTAACCCCCCACACACACACACCTTAAAATACTAAATGACCCAGTCTGTTGGAAAATATTAATTAAATGGGTATCAATGCATCTTTCAGTATTTCCTTAAAGAGACTGCCTTTTCTTGCATTTGCAGAGTAACTGTGTATTCGTAGAAAAATAAATATTTGAATTAAATATCAAAATTTCATATGATACAAAACATACCATACAACAAAACTGAATGAAATCTTCAAAGATAAATTTTATGCTAATTGCTTTATATCACAAAACATAATCCAACATTTCCTTTCAACTAACACTTTTGAACAATATTTTACACGCTTCTTTGAGATTTCTGCAGATTTATTAATTAATAAGAGCATGTTCTTTTGGATGCAGCTTCCATAACAATGAATAATTTAAGGCTGTATTAATTCAGAGAACCATATGCGATACAATGGACAAATGAACGAACTGTGTAGTGTTGATTCAACTATGCCTTCCATTAAGGAGCACACTCAATATCGAAAGGAGCAAATTTCTCACAACTGTTGTTGATAGAGCATTAAAAGCAAATGCTCTTCTCTGAGTGGTAGAGGGAATGTTGGGGTCAGGTTCACTCTGAAATGAAGTTTTGGAAGTTCTAAGGAGGAAGATGTAATAGAAAATATGGTGTAGGGAAGAGAAAATGGCTTAAAAGTATTTGCCAATTCATAGAAATTGGTTACTGGTATATTATTGCCAGATTGAAATGGAAAGTGTGATTGTAACAGCAAAAACATAATGAGAGACTGATTTTGGAACAGTTCACTAATTGCTCATATGCAAGTTCCAAGCCGAGCTAAAGCAGAACAAAGCCAATTTACCTTCTACAATATGCTCTTCAGGGATTCTCCATCATTTTCAAGAGGAGTTACTTTGAATCTCATTAATAGGGAACCTGATTGCCCCTTTTATCTTAAATATCAACTGTTTTGTTTGCCCACCTATACCTTTAGGGAAGGCAATGATAAATGTTTGAAGGAGAAATGAAACTAAAGAAAAATGTGGCAAAAATGCTACCTTAAAAAGAGCTGAATATTTTTCATTGGTGACTATTTCAGAATGATAGCATGGAAACATAAATGAAAAAAGGAGTAATTTTACTCCTTATTCATGTTATATTATTTTATTCTTACCACAGACCTATGAAATGGATCAATCTAAAAAATGATAGGCTCATATGATCACTTCTTCAGATCAAAAATATTGACACAAAGTGGAATAAATCTTTCTATTCCATTTGGAAACAAAAAAAAGTGATTCAATACAGTAACATAATTTTATCTAATTTGATAGTCTCTTCATGTAGTCAGCAATAATTCCCAGAACTCCAAGATGTTGATCATCCCACCTCTCAATTCTGGGAATGTAATTTAAAATATCTGTAAGGCACCATATTGGAGAAGATTGCTCCAAAAATATTTTAAAGGTAGAATCTGGTTGCTAGAGATCAGCTTGTCAATTTCATACTATCTCATTGATGCAAAGAAGCTTTCATGCTGATTTAATTGGCCATTAGGGGGTTCTCTTTGGTACACTAAAAGCAGCTTGATATAAAATAATTGGAAGCTATAGAGAACTGGCTGAATTGACTGTTAGTCTCTGTGGACGGCTCTTAAAGAATATTTTCAAACTTAGGAAGATAGATAAATGTGTAAAGAAAGTTCTACATAGTGTGACTTAAATACAATATATGACATTTCAAATTTTCTAATAACATCTCAAAGAATAAAATTAGACCATATTTTATTATTTTAGTAAAAATAAAAAAGTAGCATAGCTGAATTGGTCTTGTAAGGGAGATACTATTTGATCATTATAGATCACAAATCCCAACAGAAATATCAGTGGAAAAAACCAAATACAAGGAATATTATGTCATACCGGTTTTAAGAAGACCGTAAACCAGTGGTTCTCAACCTTCCTAATGCCGTGATCCTTTACAGTTCATCATGTTGTGGTGACCCCCAACCATAAAATTATTTTCACATACACCTGTATTTTTATTGAAATATGTGTTTTCCGATGGTCTTAGGCGACCCCTGTGAAAGGGTCATTCGACCCTCAAAGGGGTCCCGACCCACAGGTTGAGAACCACTGCCGTAAACAGAATTACAATGTAGGGTTTCTCAGTGATCTGTCTGGCTGCTTTTCTGAGGACATTTGGTTTTTCTTCATCTTCAACTTTCTGCAGCCACTTAGTTTTGTCAGGATTGAACCTGTTTCTTCCTATCCAAGTCCACACAATCTCCAGGAAATGGGACATGACCTCAGCAGCATCATTTGGTTGGCCTAGGCTTGAGTTCTTTTGTTGGGTATCATCTGCATGCTGATAACTAGCAGCTTCATATAAAGGTTAAATGAAGTGAGACTATTGAGCCCTATAGTACCCCGTAAATCAGGGGTCCCCAATCCCCAGTTCATGCCAGCAACTGGGCCACACAAACAACCAAAGCCACATCAACAGGATGCAGGCAGCATGTGAAATCACACACCCTTCAGTCTGTGGAAAAAACTCTGTCCATGGAACTGGTCACCCCTGCTTGGCCATCAGCACACCCTTCTGTGCCTGCAGCCACCACTCCCTGTTCAGTCATGTTTGTATTGTAGCAGCCACTTACCCACTCACTGGCCTGTGTCCAAGCCACCAAAGACTTGTAACTTGCTGCTGGCTTATTAACTTGGTTGGAAACAGGCAAGAAGTCACAAGGGGCTCCTCACTTAACAGTGGGGTTTGCTAGGATTACCATCAGTAGGCAATGCAGTCTTGTGGCGTGATTTACAACCACATTATTTAATGATGTAAATTCTGATTCCAATTATTGGTGTTAAGCACAAAGTTTAAAGATTACACCCACAGTTTCCAGTAGAAATTTTGTTCCCAAATTTTAAAGTAGAATTCTTCCATAAAGTTAAATATTCATGGGCCTCAATATGAAAATCCAATATGTGAATCAACATGGCTGAAATATGCCTAGCTGCTTGTAATCCTGGAAACAAAACACACATTGTACTATATGTCAATATGTCAAGCCAGCAGTTCCCATAGCTTAAATGGAAATAAAATTTTCCAACAAGGTTCGCAAAGCCCGATACTCTGCTAAATTATTTCAATTAGATATAGTCATTCTACTGATATTTTTGAAAACTTAGTAAATTAACCCCTCTCTCCAAAATCATCTCACTTTAATTAATGAAATGCTAGGTGTCTATTTTTCCTTATAATTTCTTCAAAAATATGTCTGAACAAAAATATTTGGCATCAACAGTTGAATATCTCTCAATGCATAAATCAATCATGAACTGATGTTTATTTTATAAAACTAAAACGGGTGAGGAGGAGGCCTAAACCCTGTGGGGATCTGGTGAGGTGCAAAAAGTTCTAGTGAGGGAAAAGACCAGGGACCTGTGGGGTGTGTGTGTGGAAGCAGACCCAAGGATTATGAGGATCCCAAGAGGCGGAAAATGGAGCATGGGTGTCTCAGGGTATGGGGTAAGACTTGGGTGTCTTGGGGTGGGAGGACTTCAATCTGTGCTAG
Source organism: Mimophis mahfalensis (assembly GCA_032468015.1). Taxonomy (NCBI): domain Eukaryota; kingdom Metazoa; phylum Chordata; class Lepidosauria; order Squamata; genus Mimophis; species Mimophis mahfalensis. The sequence goes on along the minus strand of JANHFR010006244.1, from coordinate 14,591 downwards.
ATTTCTCAGGGCTTTCCTCACTGAGGCAGCCATGCTTTGCTTAATGACTACATTAGGGAGTGTAGGGGGTGGGGGCCATAATGGGCAGGCTGAATTATGGTCATAGGTCAAAGACTACCTGTACGTTAGCATAGAAACTTATTTAAACTTAAAATTGAGGGGTAGGTTGTATTGATTTTTTTGTTTTTTCTTCTGTTTTCTTTTGTACTGTGGTGTGATGCCCTAAGAGCTGTACTTCAGCAAGGCCGCTAAGATTGATGATTTGGTTGGATCAGTCCAGCAGTTTGGGAGAAATTGTGAGGATGAAATTGTGAAGAAATAGTCCACAAAAGGTAGTGACTGCATCTGTTCTGATGGCAGACATAGAGCCTACAGTAATCAGTCCATCATGCATGGCAACTGCTATAGTAGCAACACGACTCCCTTCTGAGTTCCTATTGTGGACAGTTCTTCCATAAAGCCTTCTGGAATTAAAGTAGCAGCAGGGAGGAGGGCAGCAGCAGTTTTAGATTAGGTTAGGAATTGCTTGGCCATTTACTTCTCTGCATCCTACCAAAGCACTGAAAATTATTATCAGGCTGCCCAGAGGAGCAGAGAAATAATGCAGCTTGTCCAGCAGGCAGCTGGTGCCACATTTATTTATTTATGAAATTTATAAATGCCTCAGTATCAAGGACTTAGTAATGCAATAAAAGCAAAACATTACCTTTTTTTTATATTACCGCAGCAGACCTTATATGAGAAAGGTTCAGGATGCTCCATACTCCACAGTAATAATTTATCTATGAAATCGGAGGACAGCAAAAATGATAGTAAGAAGAATATTTAATGGACATCAATCAATTACATAATCAGTAAAACAATGTGCAGGTTCCTTTTGTAGCATAATATATAACTTTGCATATAAAATAGAATGATTATAGGCAAAAGTAAATTTTAAGAAATCATGAATTTTGGAAGGGGTGGCTATTTTGTCCAATGCTATGCTCAGTGCAGGAATCCTAATTAAAATATCCCTGACAGGTAAGTTATCTATCATCTACAGATTTAATTTAAAAGAATCTGCTACTTTCCTATGTACTTTGAACATCTGTTGCAATCTTTAGATGTAATTGACCTCTCAGCAAAATATAAAAGTTGACTATCTATTTTACTGATACATAAATGCCAGAGCAGTTGTGAGATTTGAATCTATAGCAATGCCTAATTTGATAATGAAGAAAAAGAGTTTGTTAAATAAATCTTTAGGGGTAGGAGTAAGAAACTGAAAACAAGACACCATGTGAAGTTTGTAAAACAACGTAACACTGGAAATACAAAGAACTGAGGTTCTGCATAAACAAAGATTATTGAATATAATAATCCTGCTAGAAAGTGAAAGAACAGGAAAAAGCCTCATTAATACAGAAGTAAACCTCGCAAGGACATGTGTGCTATCTGAAGAAAGAGGTCTGGCAAAGAAATATGTTAATGATCATGAAGGGAATTATCCAAATGGACATAATCTGGAACAGCCAATGATTTGCAGAATACCATAAAATCCACTGCTATCTGAGATGAATAAGATAATGAAGACCAATAGTGCAGGAGTTTACAAGACTAGAACAGAACAAAGCAACCAGAATTAAAAGATCCTTCAAGGAAACACAGGGTGTAACCTATAGGTTTACATCAAATATTCCTAGGGTTGAAAATAATTGTATTTATGAAGATACTGAAGTAATTTTAAATTTAATAGAACAAGACTAGAAAATGGTTCAAAAATGTCAAAGGAAGAAAGTATGAGAGGCCAACAGATATATCATATTCCAACCCGACAACTTTGTGAAGAAGTAGATAAAATAATCAGATCCAAATCCAAAATGAAGTTAATCAACAAAAAAACAAACTTGAAAACATTCTACATCCTACAATTAAATCTGTATCTTCGAACATGGCTGGTTAGGTGGGTAAATGCATAGATGGGGAATGCTTTAATTTTCTATACATTATGATGTGATTTTTCTTCAAAAAACTTGGTGGATGGAAAATAATCTGATAGCATTTCTTAATTATGTTTTTATAAATGAGCCAGAGAGACCAAAGATGGGATGGGTTAAAGGGGGCTTAATAAATCTAATAAAGGTACATCTTGATATAAGAATAGAAGAAATATTATTTAATATTTGTGTATATTCATATTGCCTTCCTTGATTCTATTAGTACATTGTTTTGATACTATAAATAGACCAAAGAGTTGCCATTTACCACTTGGCTTGGACGTAATGGAGATATGTGGAAATAACATAGCACAAGAAAATCATGATATAGAAGGTATTATAAAGAATCAGAAACAATTAAAATGGACATTTCCCTTGGACTAAGCTGTAAGATCATAACTATACAATCCAAACTTTTTTTCTCTCTTTTTGTGTTGTCTGCAGTCAAAAACAAACTGGACTCCTTAAGAGATCTTTATGAAGCTTATTGAAAACCAATCAAACGTCAAACTGTTAAAACACACACATCTCTTATACAAAGTGTGCCATAAAAGCAGCTAGCAGGGAAGTCATGGGTAACATTATCCTTATATCGAGGAAGAAGGAGGGTAATGATCGACTCATGCAGAGAGGGGTGAGAAACAAGTGCTTAGGGTTCTTGCAACCAAGGGAGGAAATCACAAATATTACTTACAGCCTACAAATATCAAATAGCAGAGCAAATAGAGAACGATAGGGATAAAAAAAGTAATTATCCTTAAGCCAGATGCTACCCTGCCAAAGCAGCTGATTGATTTACAAAAGACTGAATGGCTCCCATCCATTCTGAGGCTGTGAGTGAATTTTATTTAACATTCAGGCAATCCACAGTCTTTACAACACTGGATAAAATGAGGCCCTTTTTGCACATTTTTCTGGTTTTCCAAAATGTGTGTTTCATTCAGAGGAGCCCCTAATCTAGCCTGGCCCAGTGAATACTGTCAATTTAAAAAACAAATGTGACAACACAATTTCAAATCACCTCAAGGACATCTTTCCAATCCTGCCTCTGAGAAAGGATTGTCCAGGTAAACAATCTCTGCTATCTACAGCAAGACAATACACATTTGATCTCCTTGAAGGAAACCTGATTTAACTCTTTCAGTGCCCTATCAGGCTTTGGCGGCAAAACGCAAAGCAGCCAAACCATTAACTGATTTTGTTTTACCAACTACCAGAGTCAATTGTAATTGTTTTGAGAAAGAAGTCACTGGCATCTCTGCTCTTTCTCCTACCCTATTGAAACATACCGTAAACATGAAGATTATCAACACAAAGTCCCCTGGACCAGATCTAAACCTCTCTACCCTAGCCTGTTAAAACAGTATCACACTTGAAAACTCCAAAGAACAAAAAGTGAAATTCTATTGATAGACAAGAGGAAGGTTTTGATTGCTTAAAACCCTGGGAACTACAATGAGAGCTGGGTAGCAAGTAACACCAGGAATATGAGATGAATGTTTACAGCCAAACACATCCAATAACTGGCATTCTTTCCAGCTCTCCAGACAAACCTGAGCTCCAGGAACTAGAGGGAATTATGTCAAAGCTAATTTCTGGTTAGGAAGAAGACCATACAAGAACTGAGACACCCCTTTTGGCCACTTACATAGAACAAAACAACTATTTGCTAATGTTCATCTTCTGGTCTGCAGGTCATCTTGCAACCTACTTGACCTCATACAATAGCAAGAGAGCAGCAAAGACAAGTCCAAATTTCAAACAGTGTGCCATTTTAGATACTGAAGGGATTTTGAATCTCATCTTACTTATAGAATGACTCCATGAGGCACAGCATTCAACCACATGCCTTTGCACATTGCCAGCTATTTCTTCTCACAATAAGCAAGGAAGCTTCGTCCAGGTATTCACATGTCATATAACCAGATGGAAGAATCGAATATCAGATATAGTTCTGTAGTTCTTCAAGTTTGACATACCACTCTAAAAGACATGGTTGACTACTGAGGATGAAGACGGTTACATACCAGGTTTTAGATTCTGGTCTATTTATGTAGAGTCAAGATAAACGAGCAGGCCTCAGGAGGATTGTGTGTACTTGCTAAGGCAGAGTAGGGCTGGTAAGGGCAGGAATTGGTTTTCAGAGAAGACCCCTTCTATTTTCTTGTTATTCAATTCAAATATAAATCATCTGAAGTTATGCTGCTAAATTTACACTTATCCCCATGTTCCTCTTAATGTTTTCCCCCCAACATCAGGGTGCAATTAGAAAGACAGTCCTAGAGATAAATGTAAAACCTCCTCAGTCACATTTTGGAACATCATATCCAGTATGCTGAAGGAGCATGATCTTCTCTTTAATATCTCCATCACAGCTTCAGTTTTGGAGGATATTTATATTTATGTTTACATTAATTTATTTGCCAACTCCAAGTTGTATCAGCCAGCAAAAATGGATATTGAATTTCTGATCCCTGATAACTTCTCTCCTTGGCCACAAGTATGAGTGACAGAAATTGAATGCATTATTCAGTCAAGTTATACTACTTCTGCTAAGCAAATGTAGAAGGAGCTCTACCAGTTGACTAGGGGATTATACTTTGTGCAACTTTTCAGGCTTTGTTTGACAAGCAATCACTGATTGCTACTTCCTACCTAACTGAATAGTCATGTTGGGCATTCACATATAGGATAATTCAAAGAGTTGCCAATACACCTTCTGAATTGGGTGGCTGTTCCTGCTACTGCCAAGGTGGGACATTAGTGCTAAGACTACATATATAAACAAGTTGTTACATTGCTATTATCCCAACACATTTCAAGAACTGCTACCTACTCTGATGGATAATACCAGTATTTGCCAAGTTAAACAAGCTGAATTCAAAGACGACATTTCCAATATTTTGATGCAAGCCATATTGAACTTTTTAAAAATTATTTTATTTCTATTTATATGCCGCCCTTCTCCAAAGACTCAGGGTGGCTTACAATGCACTTATAGCAACTGCCTTCATCCTTTGTATAGACCTGCTTATTAGGGCTTTCAGGCCCCCCAAGCAGTGTTTTTACAAAGTCAGCTTATTGACTTACAAAGTCAATTTATTGCCCCCAACAATCTGGGTCCTTGTTGTGTCCCACAGCTCACAAATGCCCCAAACAACAAGTCAGGAAAGGGTTAATGAGTTTTACTTGCAAAAAACC
>JANHFR010006243.1:60769-77119 GCA_032468015.1 Mimophis mahfalensis | reverse complement strand
AACTCCCAGAATTCCTCAGCCAGCTGGCTGAGGATTTCTGGGAGTTGAAGTCCACAAGTTTTAAAGTTGCCAAGGTTGGAGACCCCTGCTCTAAGAGGTGATGAACCTCTGAGTTAAATATCTATGTTTACTTGATACTGTCATGTTTCTGATCTCATCAAAGTTATTCATTGCCACCGTTTTTTTGTTCAAATAATTTTAATTCTTGGAATGCACAGATTTTTGTAATATGCAAATAAAATGTTTTAAAACCTGGAAAAAACGTTATTTATTGCTGTTGTCAAATATTTCTACTACACATAGGAACTTGACAGAAAATATACTGTTAGTACATTTGATGGAAGGCTCAGTTAAGTTATAGTTCTGATAAAGATTTATTTTTGTATGTGTGTGTACCTTTGACTCAATCAAACACCAAGAGTTGTGTTTGATTCCCTGTAGTTTTCTCAGCAGTGTTTTTGGTAATGGTTTGTAAATGCATTCTTCCTAGGGCTGAAAAAGAGTGATTGGTTCAAGATCACTCATAAAGAAAGCTCCTTATTTTTATATTCATGCTTAATAGTGGCTTTCCTCCCTCTCTCTGAATATCGAGTCTGAAATAACAAGGCACCATATTAGAAACCAGGAGTCAGGGAGTTCTAGTCTCATCTGAGACAAGAAGTCATCTGGGTGACATTGGGTCAGATTTTGAAGGTTTTTCAGTTTACTTCTACCCAGTGAAGTAATACTGCCCCAGACAGAACTGGTCCACAGTTTCCAGGAACAAATGACAGACAAGTTTTTGCAGAGATTTCTTCTTACTAATTGCATATTCTTCTGAACTGGGAAGCCCTAGTCACACTCAGGCCTTGATCCCTCCTCAAATAGGTTAGTGCAGTGAGGCTGCTTTTGAAGATCATTCTCAATTTTTATATTTTTCCAACTGTGCTATTGTAGGCAGTACCAGTAGTCCTCAACTTACAACCACAACTGAGCCCACAATTTATGCCGCTAAGTGAGAAATTCGTTAAATGAGTTTTGCCCCATTTTACAACTGTTCTCACCATATTTGTTAAGTTAATCGCTGCAGTTCTTAAATTAGTAAAACAGTTGTTAAATCAATCTAGTTCCCCCCATTGACTTTGCTTGTCAGAAGGTCACAAAAGGGGATCCATCACTCTGGGATATTGCAACTGTCCTAAATGTGACTCAGTTGTCAAGCATTTAAATGTAAATCACACTGCTACAGTTGTATATTTGAAAAATGGTCATAAGTAGCTTTTTTTTGAAAGGGATGCAGTGGCTAAGACGCTGAGCTTGTTGATCAGAAAGGTCAGCAGCTCAGCAGTTTGAATCCCGAGCGCTGCATAATGGAGCGAACTCTAGTTACTTGTCCCAGCTCCTGCCAACCTAGCAGTTCGAAAGCATGTAAAAATGCAAGTAGAAAAAGTAACAGTGTTCTGTACACCTTCAGCATTTAGACATGCTGGCCACATGACCATGGAGATGTCTTCAGACAGCGCAGGCTCTTCAGCTTTGAAACAGATATGAACACCACCCCCTAGAGTCGGGAATGACTAGCACATATGTGTGAGGGGAAGCTTTACCTTTAGCCTTTTTTAGTGCTGTTGTAACTTTTTTTAAAAATTCCCATTTATATCCCACCCTTCTCTGAAGACTCAGGGCAGCTTACAACGTGCTCAGCAACAGCCCTCATTCCATGAAATGCCTGCTCATTAGGGCTCTCGCCCCCTCCCAACGGCATTTTACAAAGTCAGCTTATTGCCCCCACAATCTGGGTCCTCATTTTACCTACCTCAAAAGGATGGAAGGCTGTGTCAACTTTGAATCATCACTAAATGTTGTAAGCCGAGGACTACATGTAAAGCTGTAGTATATACATGCTACACCACTGTTCCATGAGTTGGACTGGTTCCCAGTAGGCTTTTGGATGCAATTCAAGGGTCAGGTTGCCTCAGCTATTCACAGCAGGAGCACTTCTCTTCAATTGTTTATGCCTGGCCCTTCAGATTTGACAAGGTGAGCATGTTCTAGGTTCCTTCTATTAAAAAATGTTATCTGTGGGCCTTCTCTACTGCAGCATCTGTCCTTTGGAGCATCATATCCCATAAAATTAATTTGACCCTGACCCTCCTGCCATTTTGCAATTAAAGATCTGGATGTTCTTCTTGGAATGGGCTTCGTTGAGCCTATATGGTTTTTCTGACATGATTATGGTTATGTGGTTGGAGTCTGATTATCCTTCAGCGCCACTGTGTTTACTTTTTATTATTTTTTTGTCATGTTGATTTTTAATCATGAGTTTGCCAGCCAACGCTATGATTGCAAGGTGGGCAGCAATATGAATTGAACAAACAAGCACCCCTATGCTCAATTGAATTCAATCACCTTATTTCTGAGAAGACAGGTACTGAACTACACTATAAAGATTAAACCCCATTTTTCAACTAACTTTATTCTGTACTACTATATTTTTCCTACTTTTTTTTTCACCATGCAGTCAATAGCACACTGAATGGAAATGCACAGAAACCCTTGAATATTGAAATAACTCTTAGGATTATATTTTAACCAATTTATTTCATTTCTTTAAATGAAAAGCAGTCTTCCATCTGATCATTTTCATATTAAGAACACATTATATCCTCTTCTGTATTGGATCCCCTTCTAAGTGGCCCCTGAGGCAATTGCCTTTTCTGCCACCCCATAAAAAAAACTGGTTCCCACCCGTGTAGTGCCTGCGTAGAATAAAGATTCTATACCACGATAATTTAAACTTGAGGCAAAGGGCACTTTTTTAGGATGATCGAATTAAGACAATGATGAAAGGGAAGAATGTGATTTCAATCAATAATTTCCTCCTGGAAATCATTATTGACTTCAATTTATATATTATGGGTACAAATGTATGCATCTATATTATTGTATACATTATTGTACATATTATTGTATACATTTCTCCTTATTGCTCCTTTACTGATAAGCAATTCTAATAATTTTGTATCTTAATTTTAGTCTGATTTTTTTCTACTTAAAAATGTTTTTTTCCCACAGAGACAGTTTCATTATAATGATACAGTGAATGGCACAAATAGTACTACAAAGGTATGTACATTTTCAGGTTTTTTTTGCTTAGGCATGTATTTCATTTCAATACAGTATTAGGCCTCTCTGTCATAACAGATTTAAAGCAAATCCTCTGTGCGTGAGGAAGCATGATTGCAACAGTAATTATTCCAAAACAGCAGTTCTGTTCCTGTGATTTTGAGGGTGTTTTCAAATTCCTGTATACCACAGGTTTTTAGTAAACAAAAAAACTAGAAGTCTCTTTGACACATTTCTTTGAAAATATCTATCTATGTTAATTTCAGTTATCTTTTCATATGGGCATTTTAAAGTTCTTAGATCTTTACTTTGATAAAACTAAACATTGAAAGTGAGATTTCAGTAAGATTATGTTAGTACTGAATGGAGATGTTTGTGGAATTTGATTATTTTTGGAAAGTAATCTACAGTACTCATTCTGGCCCCATTAAGTAGACAACTAATAGGATTTGCTTCAGGAATGTACACTAAGATTTTTGTCTGAATGGTAAAGAAGGCTTTTGAAGATGCAGCTTTTAGAGAAGTATGAACCTCCTAACACGAATTATTCAGGAAACACATTTCTTCACCTATATTGATGTCTGTAATGGATGACCTAGGCATATTGATCTGTGTACAAAGAGGCAATTCTATACTTTGGAGGTTTATGAGTTGAATGGAAAACTGACTTCCATTATTGATAATTTGGAGCAAAGCAGAGCTGGAATGTTCTGCATGAAAGCATGTGCTTTGCCATTGAGCTGTAATCTGCAAAGGTACTGTCTGAACATGAGTCCGGATTCAGTGCCCCACTACTGGTATTCATTCTTCCCCTTTGGGAATTAATTTTATTTTGATCAAAGGGGGGCTCTTAAGAAAATAGCAAAACCTTGGTGGAGCAGGCTGTAAGGAATTAGCCTAACAGTCGGCTAGCCTCTAATTAAGGCATGTTCAAATCTCACCAGGCTCAAGGTTGACTCAGCCTTCCATCCTTCCGACATAGGTAAATTGAGGAGCCAGATTGTTGGGGGCAATAAGCTGACTTCGTAAAAATGCCACTAATAAGCAGGTATATACAAGGAATGAAGGCTATTGCTAAGCACATTGATTTGTGCTTAGAATGTAAGCCGCCTTGAGTCTCTGGAGAAGGGCAGCATATAAATGGGATTAAAAAACAAACAAACACGGGAAACGGCAAACAGCCAGTTTACAGGATTATGGTGTAGGAGTTTACAAAAATGATGGGGCATTCCCCCCCTCTCTTTTCAGATTGTTTTTATCACACTTTTTTTATATAACTAAAGATAGGGAAGATAACAATCATCTTCCTTATTTTCTCCACAACTGCAAGCATGTGAGACGGGTTGGGCTGACAAGTGGCTGGCCTTAAGTCCCCCAGATGTCTTCCATGCTTAAGGCAGGACTAGAATTCACATTCTCCTGGTTTCTAGACCAACATCTTAAATACTATAACAAACTGGCTCCTTCTTTTGCTTTTTTTAAAAGCTCTGTCTTGTGGATTAACATTAAAGATTTACACTCACTATCTTTTATCCAACTTCACTGGTTTTTCTTATTAAATACCAGTACTATTGAAGTAGGTATCTTTGTATTTATATTTTACCATACATACATTTCTTTCTCTCTCCCTCTCTTCTCCCTCATGCCCACAACCCCCCCCCCCCACAAGAACACAATGCCACAATGCACACTTATTTGTTTCTTGGTCCCTATTGGTATTTATAGTTTAATATTTCTTAGTCTGTGGGTTTAAATGCTTTTTTATTATGTGTGTGTTTGCTGTGCCAGACAGCAAAGAAATGTCCTTTCAAGCCATTTTCTCTGCATAGTGATTGCATGATTTCCAGTTGCACTGTATACATTAGCAGTGATAAGGGCATCTCCTAATCTCCAGGGTCATCTCTTCCTACAGTAGTAAAATAACTTTAGCATGTGTAAAGTAGGTTGAGTTATTTCATACAAAGAAAAGGCTGACAGTCACATATAGAGTTTGTATGGGGGGCGGAGAGAGAGAGAGACAGAGAGAGGGGGAGAGGTGAGGCTTACGTAAATTGCTAGTTTGGGAAAGGCACAAAATAGTATTTAAACATTTTGAAGGTTTAGAAATTTCAAAAGATAAGAAAAGCCACAGGTTTTTCTACACAGAAAAATACAAATGTGTGTAAAAATACAATGGAAAGCGGGCTTAGATTTTATTTTGCAAGCCCTGCCTGCACAATTAAAAAAATTACAAAGTTGTTCTTTGTTCTGTCAATCAATATTTCTAATAGTATGTCTAAAACTGTGCAGGAATGTTCAACCAAGGGGCTGTTTTCCTCTTATGATATGGGGGTGATAGTCATACAGATTTTTAAGGAGATTTATGCATGAATCAGGAAAATAATTTTCAAGAATGTGGGCATTTTGTCACTCTGTGCTTGCAACATAAGTTTCCATTACACAAAAAAGAATTTGTGTGATCTGCTAATAAGTACCAAGTGATTGTTATAAACATTTTTTGGGGTTTTTATTCACAGCATGTGAGAAAATTTTAAGAGAAAAGCAAGGCAAAAATACAAATCTGGAGTAAATTTTCATCACCCATTGTGGCTTTTGCTAAGAAAACAGACTCTCAATATAAACAACATCTGCCTTTTTTTTTTTTGCAGTGCCTTTCTAAACAAGAGTAAATAACTTGGATTTTTTTAACCTTCTTGTCTTGCTTCAGTTTGTGCAGAACACAGGGTTTCCACTGAATACAAAAGTTCTGCTATCTTTGCCTGCAACAGGCGATCCAAATGTAGATGACTGTGAAATGCAACTTTCATTCTCTGGGCTGGTGCTTTAACTTTAGTCTGACTTTAATAGGCTGGGATGATTTCAGCTTATAAATCTTCAACTGGAGGATAAAGTTCAAGTAGATAAAATCAAACAGATGTTGGTGGGAGGATTTCTCCATTACCCATAAAAGTGCTATCATCAAAGCCAGGAATCATTTGTTTTGAATTATTACATTGTTATCAAAAGGACTGTAGCAGTCTGCTTGTTGAGAAATTGGATCTGTTTATCTGAAAACAGAACCAAGATGCCATTCTAAGACATTCCTGGGAAAGTGTGGTTTAGCTGATGGTTGACACAGTAGGATAGCTGTGAGGCACATTGATTGACAGCTGTCAACCAATCTGGCAAGTCTGCTACTAGAAAGTGAGTTGTGTAGTGTTTGAAAGTTTCTTTTCTTTTTTGTTTTTCTTTTCTTTTTCTTTTTTCAGCTTAACATGCAGGGACCAAAGATATCCTTAAATTAAGATTTTCGTATTTTGAAGATAGCCCGGAAGTTTTAAATAGCAACTAATGAAATCAATTATTTATAGTATAACCTGGAATTATGCAGAATGGACTATGCTGCTCTAGTTACCTATTTGCTTCTTGGTCCCTTTCAATCAATTTGTGCTTTGAAATGTTCAGTGTTGTTATAGAAGAATTGCATTATGCAACAATGTCAATCGAATTTATATTTATAATGGTTTCATTGTACAATAATACAGTCCTCTTGGCATTTGATTAAACTACTGTATTTTTCATTTTTAATGTGTGCATACAGTTAACTTGGGCTATATTAATCAGATTATTTTGGTATGTTAGTTATATTTTTATGATGATTTATTCTTAGTGTCTTATTACATAGAGTCTTATTTGATAACCTGGTGATACATGTTATGTACTATGAGTAGATCATTGAGGACAAAGGGCAATTAAAATAGTTAAAAATATTTTCTAATATAATATCCATTTAAATAGAAACAAACTGAATGTGTGCATATTGGAAATACGTTTTAATTTCCTCAAGCTGCTCCTATCAGTTTCTCTAGAGTTATAATATAAAGCTTGTATATAAGTGTGATAGCATATATATAAACAGATGTAAGACCAATACTGACCTCATGTACAATATAGACTAGACATTTCAATACTTTAACTGGGAGAACACCCCTCCCCCCCAAAAAAGAAAAGAAAGTTAAAGTTAACAATCATCTGCAATATTCTCTATCCTGCCTGGAATAAAAGCTGCATTATGATGCTACCCATTATTATCCAATGTTTGTGTTGCTGATCTGACCCCAAATCCTTTTGAAAGTAACTGCATCTTCATAGCTGCTTAGTTCTTGCTAGATCTAGCTTTAAAGTTGCAGTACTTTGCTCCCAACTTTCCAGAAGACCATTAGATGGCAACAAAAAGTTAAGTTTTCTTCAGTTCTTTCCCACCACCTACTGTTGACCTAAGAGTGTATGCATTTTTGCAACCCAGATCTAATAGCCTACTGATATTCATTTTCTGCATATATGTAAAGACAATTAATGTATACTGTGTCAAGTTAAACATTTTAACAAGGGATTTTATGGTTAAAATTTTTCACTTGATACAATATACATTAAGCTCATGTTTAGGCCACAATCGTTAAAGTAATGTAGGAATGTTGTGCACTTACATGGAAGTCATATAATAAACAGTCTGGGTATGTGAAACCTTAGAGCTAAACAAGATCCAGTTACGTACATAAAGAGATAGATCTCTATTGTTAAAAACCTTCTGCAGTTAGCTATGTCATGGTAAGGAAGGGCTAGGAGAGCAATCCAAATGACTACAGAGCAAAGGGAGATAATTTTTTTATTAAGTGTGTATCAGTATGTATTTTTTGTGTCTGCATGTATGTGTGTGTTTATCTCACTCATTGGCTGGGCAAAGAGCAACTCCTAATTGTTAAACCAGCAATGATGTAAATTTACAATGCAATGATGTTGATCTTGCAATTTCCAATAGAGAACCATATGATAGTCAAAAACAGCCCTTATGTGTTTCTTTTGTTTATTTAAAATTCACCTTCAATTCTATTACAAAAGGCTATTAACCAGTAGATACTCTTCCTTTGCTGAGAAGTGACGTAGGCTGTATTCGGGCTCTTTAATCTATATGTCAATTCAATGACAGTTAAACAGAAAAGAATGCCACTTTTCTAAACTGAGGAGAGTCAGTTTTGTGTAGTACTAAGGCATCAGTCTAGAAACTAGCAGACCTTGAGTTCTAGTCCTGCTGTGAGCACAAAGCTGCCTGGGTGACCTACCCTTTCTCTCAGCCCTAGGAAGGAGGCCATAGCAAGCCACTTCTGAAAACTTTGCCAAGAAAACTGAAAGGACTTCTCTGAGAATTGGACACAACTGAACACAAAAAGAAACCCAACGACAGGACTTGTGCAGTCCAGTTTTAAGTCAACAATGCAGTAATTCTTTCAATTGTACAGGTGAGGCTCAGGAGAAATCTGGGGGGCTTCAAGGAACAGTGTGAAGAGGAAGAGCTTAAAATCAATCACCCCAAGATCAAAATTATAGTTTTCTTTAGTTCCCACAAACATTAATGGCAAATTTGAAATAATAAAATTGAATAAGTTCCATGCTTCAAACAATTTGGCATAATTTTTGAAGCTTTCAGAACTTAAAGGAAAATGCCCAGAGCCATTTTTGCCATAGCACTCCTGGGCTTTGTTTTTTTAATTCCAAAAAGGGGCAGATGTACATCTGCTACTATCAAGCTTTCCAAAACTGTATCCCAAGTGCTTTATGGTATATAAGAATGTTCCTGCAGTGATTAAAACCACTTAGGTACTGTTCAGTCCAGGATTTGAGGCATGCTCTTCCACATGCCATGATATGCTTCAAATATTTTAATCTGCTTCAAAGCTGGCATGATTCTATTAGAGGCAAAAGTCCACATTTGAAAACTCTAGTGCTTTTTTTTCCTTTTTCCTTTTTTTCTTTTAGTGCCTTTGAGTCACTGTTGGGTCCTGGCAACTGCTTGCAGTTTTCCTGGCAAGGTTTTCAATTTTTTTTATTATTTTTTTATTTTTTTGCCATTTCCTTCTTCCTAAAGTTGAGAGCATGTATGACTGGCCTCAGGTCACCCAGCTGGCTTTGGGCCTATGGCAGAACTAGGTATCAATTTCTAGCCTAATTCTCTAACCACTGCACCAAAGTGCTTAAAGGATATTATAATCCTTAAATTTTTCTAAATGGAACTTTTTCTTCCTGTTAATTGATCCCCAGAATTGTACAATAGAATCTCATTGCACTGTTATGCCACAATAAACATAAGGCAACAATATTTCTCTGGGCTTATTATGTTCCTAGCCATAGTATGAAGAACTGGTCACACCTCTTCACTGGTGACCTACCTTTATCGTTAGTCCAAGTAATGCCTGTTCTCATAATTTCCAGAGTCCCTCTATTATTTTCACTGTTCAGAATTAGCCTTCACTATAAAAATGGGTAATTCTTTCACTATTGAAGATTAATGCCCAAAGCAGGAGTCTTCAACCTTGGCAAATTTAAGATTTGTGGACTTCAGCTCCCAGTTCTCTATATCTATTTACCCAACTGTCCAAATACCATTGAGCACCTTCTAAAGTCTGTAGATTGTACATGGTACTCTATATCTGGAGCCTCACAAAAGACTTATGTCAAAATTTGTTGGTAACTGGAGCCTGTTGGGAAAAGAGTGGCCAGCTTGACTAAATTTGGTGAGGAGTCAAGTAAATTAGGTGCAGTCAGTTTCTTATATATTAATGGATCGATTTAGGACAAAAACATAGCAAAACCTCAAAATGGAAAATGTCCAGCTTTGAGACCTCTCATTTCATCCTTGCCTTACTTCTACACTCAATGTGGCCCTCAGCTGCCAAAATAAAGTATAAAAATATGTGATCCACAGCCACAAACAAATTAGTTGGTTCTAACTATAGCATATATCAAGTTCCAGATCTCAGAACTATTAATCATATTTTATAGCCTTGGCTACAGCAAAATATTAAAGGAGGCAGAAAAAAATATTTCCTTCTCAAGGACAGTGTGAGACATACTGACACCTAAAGTAGCCAGTTGGCTTGACAGTCAATGTTAAAGTTGTGATAATGTTCTCCACAGCACTTGAGTGCAGACAACTATCTTAAGAAGTATAAGACAGAATGCACTTTGCATATAGTTTTGTCTTCCAGTGTGATACTATTTTGTGATCTTCAGGATGTGCTCTCTCATACAGCTGCTACATGGTAAAGCTAACCATGCTCTTTTTTTGTTGCTAAGGCCATGTTTTTGAAAAAGTGCAAAATTTAACCTAATATTCTTGTTTAGGTAGGGCATAACTTTTCTTCATAGCATATTTGTTAGGATAATGGCGTTTATTACAAAGGCATAGAATAAGAATGGTCAGTTCTGTATATCCTTCATATCCTGAAATGACCCATCAAGAAATAATTTGCAAACTTCTTATTTATCAGATCATATCAAATCTTAAAAAATAAACTGGAAAAAAAGAGAAAATTGAAAAAAAATGCAATAAAGCAGCATTAATCATGAGACAAGAAAAATAAAATGAAAAATAGAAGATTTTTTAATGTCATCAAAATTAGAACAGCTTACCGGTATACCTCTTATAGAACTGTAGGTAGAAATTTATCCTGTATCAGTGATGGTAGAATTCTAATTTGCAAGTAGGAAACAAACCATCTCCCTTATTTTATTATCAAAACCTATATAGGTAGGATAGGTAGCAACTAAACTAACACAAGACAAACAATTAAGCAGTGAACAATATGCTAAGGAACTACCAATTCAGACAAATAATGAAATACGAAATAACAGGCTACCAAGAGACTACCAAGGAGAAAACAGCGATCTTCCAATACTGACAGGACAAGCTACTGTATATAAAGAGAGCAAACCCAAATCCTTTCTAGCACTGAAGATGTTACCTGGTATCAGAAGTGGTATTCAGCCAGTTCCGACAGGTTCTGGAGAACTGGTAGTGATAATTTTGACTGGTTTGGAGAACCAGCAAATACCACCTCTGATTGGCTGACACTGGCAAATACTACTTCTGATTGGCTGACAGCATAGCCCACCCACTAAGCCACGCCCACAGAACCAGTAACATTTTTAAAATCCCACCACTGCCTAGTATGGTAATAAAAGATTTGCAAGCAAACAACAATTTGATTCTGTGTACTTATACAGGTGTAAGAAGTAGAGACAACCTATGTGTCAGGAGATATGAAAACTGTTGCAAGTTTTAAGGACATAAATTTATTTTTACTTAAAATAGATTTACGGTACTTTCTCTGTCCAAATTACACTAGAATCTGACATAGTGCAGTGTATTTTAGACTATACAGAGCAAAATGTTGACAGAAGGACCATAATAAAGTCTGCATTGCAGAAAATTAAGAACCTGCCACTATTGTCACAAGCTGCCTTTCCCTTCTAAAGCTTGAGAATTTATTTCAACTACCAAAAGGTTTCCATATTTATAACTTGCTAGTAGACTGATAATTGGAGGGAGATATTTTTGCTGAATTCTATCCGATGCTCATTTTGTAAAAGTATCAGTCTCAGTTAATACTCCAAATATTCTCACTCTGAAAATGATATACATCTTCCAATTGGACTTAACCAAGCCATCAGAAACAACGGGCTCTTCAAGCCAGCCCTTGATAATCTCAATGAACTCACTCAAGGTGATAAAAATAATGTTATGCCCTTCATTGCTGCTGCATTTGAAGGAGCATGATAACAATGGAAGGGAAAAAATAGATAACCACTTTCAAATGCCCAATACTCTGTGAATAATGTATGCCAGGTTTCATGAATTGCTAAAATCCCAGAGTAAAACAGAAACAGCCAGCTGCCTTAAACTCTAGTCACCTAATGGCTTTCTAAATAGAAAATCAAACTGACAAGCTCACTCTGGGCCGAAACTTTTTTTAAACACATCTTTTTAAAGTAAATAATAGAAAATCACGGCCAATGATGGCGGAACAGATTTTCTTCCCCAACTCTGAAGCCAAAATTTTATCTTTAAAAGTAAATTTAGTTGCTTTTTTAACTGAATATTTATCCAAGGGTAGAATATGTCAGTTTTGCTTTCTCTTAGTTCCTCGTTTCCAATTGTAATTTCATTCCCTTCCATTTCTGAATAAAATTAAATTTTTGTTTTAAAAATATTATGAATATTTGTATGCATGTTTTGAAATGCAATTGTATCCATATTCATGTAATTTTATGATAATGAATTGATCATATTTTTCTAATCATGTAAAGATTCTGTTGAAAAACAAATAGCTCTGGGAATGTTTTCTTTTTAATAAAGCATTTTAAATAAAACATTTCTATCAAAGACAGTAGATGTTTAAATAAAGTACAAAAGAAACTATCAATTAAAGCAAAAAAAAGTAGCTTGAAGTAATATGTTAACAGATCTTCAGATGATCAAGATAAGAGTTTTATTTCTTTTTCCCTTTCCCCCCCAAATCTTCTCTTTTAAAAATATTTTGATAAACTAATAAAATTTGTAAATACAAATATATTATATCCTTCTACAATGGACCAATGAAAAAAAAATCAAGTTAATTTTTTATTTTGTTTTGCATATTTGTAATCTCTCTCTCAAAAAAAAGAAGGATAAACATTATATAGCATCATTTCAGAATGGTAAGAGCTAGTTAATGTATAAAGAAAAATTGGTATTGGACATGCTGCATTTTGTAATAAAAGGTACATTGGTCCTGAGGTTGTGACCACCATTTGGACTTTTTGGGGGGTCCCCCTGTTCCCCAGTCATCCTAATTAGAAAATACCTGTCAACTTCAAACTGAACATGGCAGCAGCCATCTTTCTGTTCCTCAGTTGCTACACAGAGGAAAGGTGGGGAAGGAGGTTGGAATGCCTTACTAGACAAAACAAAGAGCTTTCTCATGAGAACCAAGGTCATCTCTATTGGTGGGGGAAGGAATAACTGAAAAGCCCACCAAGTAACCCAATTGGTTGACGTGACCTATGACACTTGGGGATGGGTTTATTTCCATTTAATTATACTGTAACCACAGGAAAGATTTAGAATTGGTTTTCCATTGAAGCTGCGCTGATGTGATGTACTCAATAAAGTGGACCTTTGAACCACGTCTCAGACTTCTGATTTGCTTGGCTTCATTGGGAGCATTGACAATATACCACTGTATCCATGTTCACATGAACTGATACAGTTTAAATTGCAACTTAAAAGTTGACAACCATACATATTGACAGATTTTTCTCCAGGAGGGAATTTTACATACAGTTGAACCTCAGCTTGGGAACACAATCCATTCCGGGATTGCATTCGCAACCTGGATTGGTTGTGCCCCAAAGTGACACATCTGCACATATGCAGACAGCAGAAACAGCACAGAAAGGAAGCTTTCTGTGCTGTTTTTGGAATGGAAGCAGAGTTTTGGTTCGGAAGCCAAACCAAAACTTGGCTGGATTTCAGGCTCCAGCAACCAACCCAAATTGGTTGCGAACCAAGGCATTCACAACCTGAGGTTTCACTGTATAGGATGCTGCTACAGCATCATTGCCCAAGAACAATAAGATGAAAAGAAACCTTTAAAAAATCCATTTAAGAACAAAATCTTCTCTAGGACTGTAATACATTGTGTGCTTGGTTTGACAACAAGGAGATACTAAACCAGATGGAAGGAAAGACTGATATTTGAAAATGGTGTCTGTTTGGGACCCTATTTGGGATCCTGCCTCTAGGAACAAATTCCACATGGATTTCTACATATATAAATGTAGAAAAGTTGCTGCTGTTGAGCTTTCTCTTCTTATTGCTAAGCACATTGATTTGTGCTTAACAGATTGTAAGCCGCCCCGAGTCTCCGGAGAAGGGCGGCATATAAATGGGATTTTTTAAAAAAAGGATTCCATATTTTTCCATATCAAGCTTTAGGGAACCGCAACTGTGCTGGACTCTTCCTAGATATCAGCCTCCAAAGTTTAAGGAAACAAAACAAAAAATATGAGAATTATATTCCCCCCCCCCATAGTTTTGTGGTCAAGACAGAGCTGGAAATAAGACTACATAATGCTCCTAAAGCTGCAATTGTGTTTTTGAGACTAGGACCCAAGAACAGGAGAACCTGTTTCTGAATAAAAGTAAAATTACCAAGAATTGTATTCCAGATCAATTTTCCCAGTTACCTTCTCAGGTGCTCGGAGTTTTGTGCACTTCCGTTTCAGAAGCATAATTGGTAGCACTTTTTAAACGCTCATGAAAAGCTGTCACTGCAGAACCTGTGTATATAGTGTGTGGGCTGAAGAAGGAGACATTTTGAGGATGTTTTGTCTCCTGTTTTAATGATGCTTGCATTCTTTACCTTCTCCACTTCCTTTATCCCTGCTTGTGGTGTATTTTCTGGCACCCCTTTCAATATATGCTATGTAGTACTGTATAAAGTTCTGTACAATTTCTATAATGAGGTTGGCTCTTTTTCTTTTCGTGAATTTACCCTGAATGTTGCAGAAAAGCACTTCTGGAGATGATAAAACATAAATTATTGTGCTAAGCCCATATTTGTGTTTACATGGATTGGATAATTAATTTGAAATGCTGGATTATCAGTTTTCTTTCAGGGCAGAGTATTGTTTGCTTAGCAGTAATATATTGTTATGGAATAAGAGGAGTAAAAAGAAGTGTCTATTAATCCTGCTTTAGTCCAGATTTCATGTTATGAAATAAATGTACATCAGATAAAGAAGAAACCTCTCATTGCACTGTTGTGTTTTAACCAGGTAATGCTTTAAGATCATGTTGCCAGGCAATTGCCACAGTAAACCATAAGCTATGAGGCTGTATGTTTCTAGTTTAAGGCACTCATCAAAACACCATTCAGAAACATAGCAAGGTAAACTAATCAACTCAATTTAGTGAGATATATGGTCTTGTATTTTACTTACCAGACCTTATGCTGTCAAAATAACCAATAATTAAAATGAATCAAATGTGATAGAAAAAAGGGAATCCACAGATCCCCATGTGAGTGAAGGAAGATCAAGGAAGAAACACATCTAAGCTCAGTCCACCAAGAATGGTATTTCTGGCAGCAAGAAGTACTGACTATCTGAAAGAAAAGCTGAGTGGTATACCACAAAAGGAATTAGCAGAATCCCTAGTGAGAATAGAAATGGCAAACTTTGGGGGAGGAGCCTCTTCATAATTAAGTGGAACTCTGTCTTGGCATAGGAGAAATGAGAAAAGTTGGGCTTGTCTTGTGCCTAAATAGTATTACAAAATCATTATGTTTGTAAGTACAGTATATGTCGAAATAACAGAAAATGGATAAATAAATTGCTAAAGAAAAAAAACGTACCGATATGATGCATTCATGGTAGCTCTCTGGTTGACAAAGATATGCAAATAAAATCTGGCATCAAGGGTTGGGAAATTAAAAATTTCCTTGTTTTAGTATAATACGAATGTTTGCAGTTGTGAAAAAAATCATATTTATTTTTAATTTCAATTATTTCATTGCAGTGAAGTCAGGTTCAACTCTTCCTTGGAAATTCTAACAATCCCCTTCTTCCTTTATCCCTCTTTGTTATCTGAATTGTAGATTTTTTTTTCCTCAAAGGGGAAGTCAGTTTTATTTCAGGATCAAGAAAAGCAAATTACAACTTAGAAGAATTCTTAGAATTGAATGATTTTAAGAACTCCTGATAAGCTGCTTCATATAGCCTAATGAAACTCTAAATGGACTCATATCTACCCCAACTAACCGGGGCCCCAGAACTGCAACCGTCACACTCATTTTCTGCAGCTCCTCAGTACTCCCCATCATCACTGTTGAATGCCAACATTTTATCCTGCTATTTTGGTATAGAAAACTTTGAAGCAGATTTAGTCTTTTAAAAAGATCTTATTACTATGACATGGCTGCACACAACATGAATCATTGCCCTGCCTCTTTCAGAAAGGTATAAGGCAGTAATGGGATTCAAAAATTTTTTTGCTACCAGTTCTGTGGGTGTGGCTTAGTGGGTGTGGCTATGTTGTCAGCCAATCAGAGGTGGTTCTCCAAATCAGTCAAAATTATCACTACCAGTTTTCCGGAACCTGTTGGAATGGCTGAATACCACCTCTGGTATAGGGTAAAGACTGCTATGTATGTTTTCCTTATTCTTGGTGAACATATGAATGGATTAAAATGAAGTTTTAAAATGTTCTGATAAGAGCGGATACATTTAATTGAAACTGGGATTGTGTGGAATAGTCTACACTAACTCAGTAAGAGGTGCACAGATCTTTAAATCATTTCTTCTTGCAAGAAGATTAAGGGTTTTAAAAATATATGTTTGTAGGGCTTATCGGTTTAGTTTAATTTAATTTTAATTTTTGTATTATAT
>JANHFR010006243.1:27119-37399 GCA_032468015.1 Mimophis mahfalensis | reverse complement strand
GGTGGTTTTCTGAATCAGTCAAAATTATTGCTACCGGTTCTCCAGAACCTGTCGGAACTGGCTGAATACCATCTCTGCACGTGACCATAGGGATTTTGCAATGGTTGTAGTCCTAAAAACAGTCCTAAGTTGCTTTTTCAGTGCCAATTAATCATCATTAAATGAACTGTTTTAAGTCGAGAACTACCTGTAGACCCTGTTTTTCTTCTTTTAATTCTCTGCTTTCCTAAAACTGTGTACTATAGCGCATAAATAGACTATTAGAACATCAGATACTTACCCTGCCTTAGATTCTCAGAGTTATATACAACAATTACTAGTTACCATTTGTTTCTTTTACAGATATAATGCTTTATTTGTTATGTTAGAATATCCATTTCTAATGTACAGATTTGGCGGAGTGTTTCTGTATGTGTTTGTTATCAACTCACTTTGAAAAAGTGAGTTGATAACAACTTTCTTTACAAATCCAGATTAAAATAAGAATTCTCTTGATGTCAGATGGCATTTCTGGATTCTTACAAGCAGCAGGGTTGTAATTGTTTTATAGCCAGAAGCATAACATAATATAAGGTTGAATATATTATGAGATATATTTTTGAAGAAACTAGTCCTAACTAATAAATTATTTACTTGTAAGATGAAAACTTTAGATTTGTGAATGAATTGTTATCAGTGTCTGAAAGATAAAATACATATGCATGATTAAACATATAATTAAATGCCATTAAGAGATCTGTCTCCATGCTGGTTTTACAGGAAAAAACCTATGGAAAATTATCAGGTTTGTTGTAAATTGTCAGTTTGGTTCATGACCTTAATAGTAGTACAGTATATGCTTCCCTTGTGCTGCATTTTCCCCCAAAGTGCCTTATGCATTTTGGCTTGACTCATGTATAATAGCCTATTTGTAATGTGATGCTAACCATAATTTGGTACTACTTGAAAAAACATGGATAAGCTTCTACAATTATGAATTAGTTTCTCCTCACCAATGTAGCCATTAGGACAAGGGTGGGGAACCATGGTCTTTTATGACTGGTGGACTTCAACTCCCACGTCATAAAAGGGCCATGGTTTCTCCCACAGCATTAGGAGGACATTACAAACATTCTTGATTTAAATTCGGCACAATTGGCCATTACTAATGTATGAGCCAAGGTGTGGCTAGTTTAATATTATGGATTTAATTATCAATAGTTTAAACTAAGTACAGTGGTTGATAGTGCATACATTCAATCTGAAATTGGTTTAAGTTAAGGAAGTGATTTTTCTTGTGTCCTTCCATACTTTGTATACCGTTACAAGAATAACCCATTAATAACCCATGTTTCTTGAGCACACACAAGTGACTTAATCCCCAATTTGGATATTTTTGTTCTATGAAAAACTTTAGAATTAGGCAAAGTAAATCCATAAGATCTACAAAGTGCAAGAGTGTGAAAATCTGGATAGGCTTATTATGAGTAAAATTAGCTATACTCACTCAAAATGGAGTGTATGTAGCGGGGCCAGTTAATTTCTCCAGACTGTTTAATATCTACATAAAATGGAAAAAATCATTTAATATCCATTAATATATGAATAATATTTAGTTATACATCTCTGCTTTTAGCTCTCCCTTACATGGGAGAGATGGTGGAAATCATGAACTGTGCCCTGGAGGATATTATGCCCTGGCTGGAGAGAAATAGGCTCAGACCAAAACCAATCAATGCAGAATGACTTTTGGTTCAGAATCCAGCTGATTCTGGGGTGGCATAACTGATATCAACTTTGACTTTTGTGTTCCCTCTGAAATTGCGCTTTGGCAGACCTACTATATTTAAGAGTTTGTCAACTTCAAACCAAATTCGGCAACCAAATTGTGGGGACCAAGGTCATCTCCACAGGTGTTAGATGAAGAAGGGGAGCAGTGCCTATGAAGCCCGCCAATTAACCTAACTGGATAATGTGACCTGTGACACTTGGGGAGGACATCATTTACTATTTTAATTATACTGAAACCACAGAGAATATTTATAGTTGGTTTTACAATTGGTTGTGCCTATATGATGTACCCTATAAAGAAGTTCTTTGAAGAAGATTCTGGTCTCAGAGTTCTGATTTGCTGGGGTTTGTTAGTCCAAACCTTGACACCCTTGGTAAGAAAGCAATGAGCAGTCATGGCCAGTTAACCTTATTTATTCTTGACATTTTGATGGTGGTAATTTGCCCTACTTAGAGCTGATCTCAAAGACAATTTTGAAGTTTCAGTTGGCACAATATGAAATTGCTGTATTCTCACTGGAGAATTAGGGGTATTAGACACCATTTATCCTACATAACTTATATTCACCTGACCAAAGTGCACAGATAACACCCTGGATGTTCCCTTACAGGTTCAACAAGGTTACTTTATTAGAACACAGATCTTTGTAAAAGCTTATCCTGAAGGAAGAAAACCCTATTCTCATGCCTTTCCAGTGAATAGTTAAAATCTGGATCTTCCAGAAGATCTTTGGAGGTAAATTCTGGAATAAGTTCTGAATTAATAAAGATACAGCTACTGCTTTATTGTTCTATTTGGCATTTTATAGAACACAATCTCAGTGCTGTATTGAGAATTTTCCTTGCTTGGTTTGCAGCTTTACTTGTTGCTAAGGCTCACTGTATCTGTGTAGCTGAAAGCTATGCCATCAGTAGACTAATTATTGGCAGGTTCTTCAAAGGTGGACCGATCTGATTTGACTATGACAAACCACCCATTTGGGCAGTAGCAATATGAGACAGTGTTGGATCATTTCTTTGACAACAGCAACAACACTGGAATCTATTTTAGGTTTGCCATGAAACCTAATGGATAATTACCATGAAACAAAATGTGATCAAGTGCTGGAAGATGAGCCCTTCACACCAGAAGACTAGAAGTCACTTGTAAAGATCTGAAGAGACTTGGTAGTAAAACTGGTATTTATGATGTAAGTGAATCAAACACTTTGGTTATCTGACTGTTGATGTATTCATGTATTCATGAAATGATGGTCAGAACCTCTTAAAGATGCCCCCCATGTATGGAAAGTACAAAGAACCAACCAAACACAAGCAGACTCTACTCCAGATTTTTAAATGGAGATTAAAATTATGTGGGCAGAGCTGCCTGAACTGCAAGCAGAGTTCAAGAAAGGCCAAAGAACAAAATACATTATTGCAGATGTGAGATAAATCTATGAAAATACAATTGAACACTATAAGGATATTTACCTGTGTTTCATTGACTATAGCCTTTGACTGCTAAACCATGAAAGGTTCTGAACCAAATTAAGAAGCATGAATATACCAGAACATCTGATAATTTTAATGTTTATTTTCACACTGAACCAGAAGCAGCCGTCCAAACAGAATAGGAAGCAACAGAATGGTTCAAAATCAACAAATACTGCATACTTTCCTCATACAAGTTCAATTTACATTCATAACAAATCATTGAAGAAGCAGGAGTGTGTGAAGAAATCTAAGGTGCGACAATTGATGGAGACTGTCAACAACTTCTCTATGCTGATCATGCAGTGGCTGAAAGTGCAAGGGATCTGAATCATCTCTTATTAAGATCAGGGAACACTGTCTCAAAGCTGGAGTGTAGCATAATGGTCAGAAGATAAAGATTCTAACAGCTGGTGACATCAATAGTTCCAGCCTTGACAGAAGAGAAACAGAAATTAGCTGACAATTTCAGGTTGCTTAGATCAATAATCAATAATGAAACTATCCATGGCCAAGAAATCAAAAGACAATGCCTTTGTGGGAGGGGACCTAAGAAGGGCACAAACAATATTTTTAAATACAGAATGGTTTCTTTGTATTCAATAATCTGACATTCAGCCCAGGATATTTTCATAATATCGTATGGATGTGAAAGTTGTACACTGAAGAAACAAAACCAGGAAAAAGGATGCTTCTGAGCTGTGATGCTGGAGAAGGGTGCTATGAGTACCGTAACTGCTCAATGAGCAAATTAATCAGTATTAGAGGAATGCAAGCCTAAACCTGTTGTAGAAGGTGAAATGACAGGCATATAATTTTAACGTTTTAAACACCTCAAGTGAAGAGAAAGATTATGTAGAGTAAGTACTATGCTTGGCAAGGCTGAAGGATAATTCAAAAGACGAAGATTGATGGAATAACAATAAGCATGGATACTGCGAGACAAAGTTTAGAACAGCTATATATTTGATATCAACTAATAAAACTATATTGAACATTTATTTAGAGTCTTTGGAGCGAGCCAGTTAATCAATCTTGCTATAAAGAAACAAACAATTTGGTTTTTGTGTTCACTTTTAGAGTTTGAATTGACTTCTCTTTTTAACCAAAACAATAAATACAGTAGAAAAAGACATCATTCCATGTGGTCAAAGGTTTGAATTAGGAGCCTGAGTAAAAACCACAGGATAAAAATCTAAAAAAATAAGTACATAAATAAAATGTCTGGGCTGAGCTAATATTTTTATTCCTTGAAACCATGCTCTTTGTCTTCTGCATTGCATGCTCAGCTATATAGCATGAATGAACTTCTAGTTTACCCAGACCACAGTTTGCAACTTATGATTTACAAAAGCATTCCAAAACAGGACTGTGAGCCATATTAAAATTCTCGCCTTAGGAATTGCAGAGTCATGGCTCAGATGTAAAATTAAATTGATTAAAATATGACATTGTTTGGTAGCTTAACCATATGACAGTTGGAGTATAATTGCAAGGATGAGGCTAATTTCCTATTTGGAAGTCAACTGAGTTTCGACAGAGTAAATGTGAAAATAAAATTGTTGGCATCCATTGCTCCTTATTTTTTTAAAATAATAATTCAAAGTCTAAGCTTGTAAATAAATGCAAATCCACACTACCAGGCAACCACATGGATATAAATGCTTCTAAAAATGTATCTATTTTTAGAATTAATTCCCTTTAAAGTCCTGAGAAAGAGAAAAACATGAGGAAAAATGCCTCAAAACCAGCCTGCCAGGATTTTGATTGGTATAAAATGTGGTTGAAACAAACTTTGATAAACTTTCAAGATTCTGTTGTCCCTCTGTTTTTCTTCCTCTTGCTTTCAGTTTTTGATCTTGCCAACCTCAAACAGGCTGACAATTGATATTATTTTAATAAACCTTTGGCTTGCAATTCTGTATGAATTATTGTCATAGTGAATCCATTTCCATTATTATTTTAACTGTTTTGTTTTATACTTTCATCTAGGACTACTATAGGCTGCATGAGTTGGAGAACCCTATAAATATTGTTAAATAAACAAGTTGGTTGCTGTTATTATCCTAAAAGGCAGAAAGTATCCCCTACTTCAATATCTTCATTGCCATTTTTAAGCTGGTTATTCTGTCTGTTGTTGGTAATTTGCTCTTTATTATATTTAACCTTAGTCCTGATTTTTGACTGCATCCTTTAACTTATACTACTAAATCCTGTAGACTAGGAGCTGTGGTGGTGTAGCGAGTAGAGTGTTGTATGTAGTACTTAGCTGCCAGCTGCCTGCAATTAGGCAGTCCAAATCCCACCAGGCTCCAGGTTGACTCAGCCTTCCATCCTTCCAAGGTGGGTAAAATGAGGACCCAGATTGCTGACTCTGTAAACTGCTTAGGGATGGCTGAAAGCCCTGATAAGCGGTATATAAATCAAATGCTATTGCTATTGCTGTTAGGGGTGTCAAACTGATTGCCTGTGGGCCGGATGCATCATGCACTGGCCAGACCCACCCCATTTAGTGAAGAAAGTTGTGATACATCAGGTGACAACAACATGATGCCATGAGTACATATATACATACATACATACAGGGAACAGTATACAGCCTTGTTACATTGCATTCCTTTGCCAAATCTGGAGCCAATCTGTTTTACCATATTCTGTCTGTACAGTGCCTTTGGGACCTGTGTATCAGTTTTTCATGAAGATGAGATGTTTTGGGATTCCCATTTTTTCTGAGCACATTCCACAGCTTGACATGATCATCACTATCAAAAAATTTCTATAATCAATGGAGCACATAGGGACTTCTTTCAGGTATCATTTAGCTTTCTCAGTTATTCAGCACACATCAGCAATAATGTCTCATATCCTTGGCCCAGTTTAAACATCTGGCATCTTTATTCCATGTAGAGTTCTAATCTGCATTTGATAATCCTAAACATTTTTTGCTAACATGTAATATCAAGGGTATTTGTACAACAATTTATATACTCTTTTCTTTTGGGGGGGCATTGGAATGTAGATTGGCCTCTTCCAATATGTTGGGCACTATGTTGTTTTTCAGATTTGCTGGTATAGGTTGGTTAGAAGATTCAGTCAATTTTCTTTCTATATTTCTGTGGGCATCAATTGTTTGTAACCTTCCAACTTTGTATTGACCAAAGTGCTGACCTAACTTTATATTCTAGTACTAGCAGTTTTTGTTAAGTAGAAATATCTTGTAAAATGTAAGAAATGACAGCTAGAATCCTCCAATCCCTAGGAATTATAATAGCCCACAAACCCACAGCCACACTCCACCAGGAATTATCCAGAACCAAAGACAAAATACAGACATATGAAAGAAACAATGTCATCTACAAAATCAACCAGTGCAACCAATTCTATGTGGGACAAACATCACGTCAGTTAAAAACCAGGATCCACAAACATCAGCTGGCAGTCAAATGCCACAATCCCAAATCCTTAATCTCTACCCACACTGACACCAAACAACACCAGTTTGACTGGAGCAACTAAAAAATCATTGGCTATGCCACCACCGACCATGCTTATGAGGTCATTGAAGCCTGGCACTCCGCAAGCAATTCCCTCAACAGACACACTGACCTACAACCAGCCTACAAACCCCTCAGAATCCAAATCAACTGCATAGACAATCAACTCATGCAATTCTCGTCCCACTCATAAACACCAGCAGTTCACCTCCAAACTACCCTGACCTGAGGTAATTATCTTGTCACAAAACCCATCACAAGACTCACAAATGACTCATCACAAGACAGGTCACAAGACCCTCACTTGACATACCCACACCTAAGCCCTTAAAAACAGTACAGTGACATTCCCTAAACTCAGCTGAAGATGTTACCTAGCCTGGTAATTAAATGTTCAGAAACCAACACAGAAGCTTGGACAATGAACCTTTATCCTCATCCTACACCTGAGCTGCAGATATTCACCACTATTTGGATGCTGACATCTCTATTGTACTCCTTCCATCTTCCTCTGATACTCTTTGAATCAATTACTATGTGTCCATTTTTTCCTTTAGTATACAGATTTGAGATTGGAACTTTCTTCTAGGTTCAGAGAGCTTTTGAAAGACTTCCATTGTTTTTTCATATCTATTTCCATTTTCTATGTCTTTAAAGATGTTGTTATAAGAATGCTTCTTGTATCTTCTAACAGCATTCTCTTAAATTCCTTTTTAAGGCTGTTGTCTTTCTTGGCATTGTCCTCTCTTCTTGGCAATTTCCATGGTTTGTTCCAACATCAAAATTGCTTTGTTCTCTTTCTTCAAAAGGAGGTTTTAAATTCTAAAATTCGATTGTCATTATTATTGCATAGAACAGTGGTGGTGAACCTTTTCAGCACCGAGTGCCAAAATGGAAACAAGCACAAACACTGGAAAACCAGAAGAGCAGCTCCTTGGTGTGCTGTGTGGGAGCACTGGAGACTAGAAGCTTAGTCTCTCGGCATGTGCATGCACGCTGGCCACCTGGTTTTCCAGATTCTAATGCGTATGCGGCATGACTATCGGATGGCTGGCACGTGCATGCATGCTGAGGAGCTGCTCTTCCAATCTCCGGTGCTCCCATGTGTACACAGTCCAGCTGGCTGGCGCGCATGCACACACTGGTACCTGCAACAGCAATGGGCGATGGCTGGCATGCCATTTCCAGCATGCATGCCATAGGTTTGCCATCACGGGCCTAGAAATAGAAGGCACTTTTGAAGCCTAAAACCAAAGGTTGCCATTAAATTATACTTTTTAGTTTGACAGAATGAGGATATTATTAAATGCATACCAAGGAATAATGTTAAAGATTAGGAATTAAATATTTAAATTCAAAAGCCAACTGTCAACCAAGTTCCCAAAATATTTCATATTGTTGGCTGCAGAACCTGCACATCACTTGTATTCTTTCAACATTTGTAAATTGCAGAGAAATACAGTAAAGTTAATTACTCATTTTTGGACAAGCAATTACTTTCATGTTTAAACATAGATTAATTATTGTAATGTGCTGGCAGATTTACACAGAATTTGAAAATGTCTATATGTAGCCCTGCAGGCCTATACACACTTACATGGTGTAAAGAGTAACAAGTTCAAAGACGTGAATAGGTTTGTATCACATAATATACACATGCAAACAATTTTTCAAGGAACTGAATGCTGAACAAAACATTTTCTTGAAGTTTTAAGCCCCTTCAAGAGAGGAACTGAGTGGCTCTTGTAAGAGATGGATGCTACTATAATTGCTGATAGTCAGTGATGCTCTGAAGTGTTTTCTTTAATCCACTTGTTAGACATGCAAATGAAAAATTGCCAGCATTAAATTTTGAAAATTAAAAAATGTGATACTGTTTGTGCCCTGTGAATAAAATGATAATCTTGATGAATCTTTAAAAGTCTAAACTGTTAAAAATAAACATAATGAAGTTTCAAAATAAAACTAGCACTTACTTGAAATCTGGCCCAATGCATTTAAACCAATTCTATTTCATTGCATTATGTTTCAAAAGTTATATTGTTTATCTGTAATCTATAAATCATTTAAACAAACTGAAAATTAACTGAAAATGTTGAGAAAAATAATCTATGGCATTTTTAAATTATATCATATTTAATTTCTTTAATTTCCTTTTATTATCAGTTACTTGATAATTTATCCATCCAGGCTTACCATATTTTATAATACTTTATTGGTGTTACTGTAACTTTTCATTTCATTGTTGTAAATGACCAGAATCATTGGGAGTCATGCATCATACAAGTTTAATTATTATTATCATAATACATAACTTAACAACTAATGTTGTTACATAATAGTAATAGTAGTAGTAATGATAAAACAGGTTGCAAAAATTGTCCATTAGAATTTATGCAGAAAATACAGGCTAATTGTTTGCAAAAATCGCATGTGACTGAAAAAGTTTTCTAAAACAACGAAGTTAAAATGTTGTGGGATTTCAAAATTGAAACTGTAAAGTGATTAGAACAAAATATATCAGATATTGCTATGATTGAGAAGAAAGTGTGGTTAATGATAAGGCAATAGATAGAAATAGTTGAGTTACAACTGGAGAAAATAACAAAATGCAGTGAGTTAGGAAGTTAAAAATATTGAATGATTATAAAGTAAAAATGATTGTTATACCAATTTTAATTTGAGATATTGGTGTAGTTACCCAATGTTTTAGGAAATATTTAGAAATTTTAAACTTACTTGACTTGATGTTAACTTTTTTTAGTTCATAACATATACCTATCATTTGTACTATTGTACTACACTATGTATATGCAGAGTATTATAGTATAACTAGTAACAATCAATTAAATTAAAAAAACACACCCTCAAAGTAGAATTTTTGTAAGTGAAATATGGTGGGAATGTGACATAAAATCATGTAGGTTGTATGCTCTTTACTTGAATATTGTCTATGCTCAAAGCTTTCTCAGTGATATCTGGTGCTTAGGAGTCCCTGCAAAATCTTTGTGCTCAGACGTCATGTCGCAAATAAGTCAAATATAGTGTGTTTCTATCCCATGGCCAAGGCTTCCACAATCATATCATAATCCAACCTGTGCCTTTATTTCAAAAGAGGCAAAATAACTTTCTCAAGTATGAAAGAGCAGTGTACAAGTTTATTGTTTAGGAAGCAGAGCTCAAGATATAGGATAGCAAATGCTGTGCAAATAGGACACGCTGTTGGGTTTCTGTGAGAAGTAGAAGGAGGATGCATTCATTTGAATGGTATCGTATGTAACATGTGTGCGATGGACATCCATAATGGTCTATAACTATAAGAGGCACAAAATAAAACTTGAGATCAAAGGTGTGGGTGATACAAAAACTTAGATTGAAGCTCCCAATGATGTCCAATGTTTTATTGGCAAATTTTCAAAATGACACAAGGAACAAATGATTAAAAACACACATGGGGAACAAAGCACTTCAAGGTCCTGGTTATCATCTACAAAGCCCTATATGGCAATGGCCCAGGGTACTTGCGGGAGCACCTCCTGCCGG
>JANHFR010006243.1:12251-23350 GCA_032468015.1 Mimophis mahfalensis | reverse complement strand
GGGCGGCTTACAATCTGTTAAGCACAAATCAATGTGCTTAGCAATAGCCTTCATTCCTTGTATATGCCTGCTGATTGCAACATTTTTACATGACAGTAGGGTAGCCATGGCCAAATATCATTATGGACAAGTCAGACAAACATATTCCTATCCTCCTCAAAATTTGAACATAATGGTCAGAACTATCTTCAAGAGGATATTCCATAAGAGAACTTTAGGATTAATGTCATCTTCTCCAGTCCTAGCAAACAAATTAAATACAGTTAAACTGATGAGAATTAGTTGCAAGATTTCAGATGGGAAGAATGTATTGGGAGTAATGAGATGTTAACCAGCTCTATGTCATGCTGCCTATTTAGGCAAAATTTTAGTGGTCAAAGTTATTTTATTTTCATTTTAAAGAGATTTTTTAAAAAAAATCTCAAAAGAAACATAACCCTGTGGAAAAGCATTTAATGCAGCGCTTCCCTAAAGCTTTGAACTCTGGCATTAAACATGGCATTATTTGGGATTTGTCAAAGTTCTCTAATACTGGACTGATCCAAATTATTAGTAAAGTTATGCTGCCCATTAGTAAAAAAACAAACAAAAAAATGGCTAACATCTTCTTAGCCAAGCCAAGGTCTTCCACAGTTCAAGCCAATAAATAATTCAGATATTTTCTCAAATTATTTATACTGTATGTTTTGATCATTGATATTTAAATATTATTTTTCCTTTTAAATCTTTGAGATAGGAAAAATAATATCTGGATCTATAATTAGATCCAGCATGTAGAATCTTTCTGCTTACAAAAAGGGAAAAAAAATATGTACAATAAGTTGTATCTATTTTCTACAATAATACCTTCTGGCTGACTGAAATTTAGGATCTGTTTTTTTTTTTTTTATAATATTTTTATATATATAAAATATGTTTTGAGTTCTATTTTAATTATTGCTGAAAAATATTTTTAAGTTACTTGGAACACCACATGTTTATGCAAAAGTGGGATATAAATCCCACAAACAAATGAAATTACCAAGGTTTCTTTTTGTCAAGTTCTATTTTGCTAATTAAAAATATGTATAACCCAAACTCTGAAATAATTAGAACAGTCTAAAATATTATTATTTCAATGACCTTGTGGTTTGGCAGCTACATATACAACAACAAACATCTGCTGGTAGAAATCAGAAGAGATTTGTATTTTGTTAATTTCAGTTAATTTCATCTAACCTATATTTTTCTGATAGTAATGAAATAATATAGGTAGCAACCAGATAGGGTTAACCTTCTAATTAGTTAGAGTAGAGTAGCCATGGAAACATGGTGAAAGTGTGATAAAAGGATCAGTGAAGGACAAAATGGCACCTCAGTGACAGTGGAAGATAGTGCATATTTCCTCATATTGAAGTAAGGTAATTAGCTGATCCAGAAGCTTTTGCGAGGAAAATCGGTGTAGGTGTGCCACCTTATCTACCTCTACATGTTCTAAATCATTTTGATGATCCCTGTAAATAGAAGAATGTAGATAGGCTTTTCAAATGCTCCTAGAATTCAGAAGAAAGAAATGAAGGCCTTAGCTATGCATTGGATCCTACTAATTTTGTTATGACATTCGGTTTTCACATTATCAGATATATGTATTTGGAAAGGGAACTTTGCACAGACCTGACCAGAATCAAAACATGGCAGGAGGTATGAATTTCTACTCATTCAAGAGATTCAGTAATGCTGTTCCTCAGCTTAGGCCATTTTGCACCATGGCCATGCCAATATAGCAAATCAGTATTTTCTGTACACTGAGTTTTGGAGGATGCATGTATAAATTATTAGAAGAACTAGTTTCAAGACCACACAGCTTGCTCCAAAATAATTTTGGGACTCTTCTGAGGCTATGAAAATGCTCTGAATCCTGGACAAAAAGTACATGCTGAATTAGGAAAACAAAAGCTCCTTCCCTCTTTAAATTAGCACAATTTAAAATAGTCAAAATCTATAATCTACAATAAATTATGCTGGATGTACTGTCATCAATATTCTTATCTGTTTTGCATTTGAATGGTTCAGAATAATATCAAAGAGAAATATGTTTTGCTGCTGTTTCATGCTGTCTCCTGTTGTTGCTAGAGGCATCTTGCTTTGTCATAACTTATACAATTATCAATAGCCCCCTTTTTAATTTGACATTTTAAGAGCTGTGTTAGGTAAGGGATAATTAATAGCACTTAGTTGCTTTAAAGTTGAGCTTTGATTTATATATAGCATAATTACTTCTAAAGCCTCTAACTCAGTGCTTAGCCCACTAGGTATTTCATGTGTGTTTTGCTTTAATATGTCTCCTTCCTTATAGCAGGACTAATCCTTTACTTGGGCATATTAAGCTCAGAAACACTGATTACATATTGTGATCTTCTTGCGAGCACCTTAATTATTTCCTTTTCTTCAGTTATTTTATCTTCCAGTTCAATATAAAAAAATAAAATAAAATGGTGGCTGGAAACTCATAATAAAATTTGTTGCAGATGAAAATCCAATAGATACAATTACTGTGCCTTCAAAACCCAAAATATGTCAGTCTTCTAAAACCCTGAATATTTTCCCCCTAATCCCATGGTGCCATTTAACAAGTGAAACTATTTTTATTTTTATTTTTATTTTTTTTTCTAAAATTGCCAATGGCTTTTCTCAGGATTTATTGAGGCTTTCCTTCAGCTTCATTCATCTTTTGTATACTGAGAATATCCATAGATTTCATTTGTTTCTGACTGTATATTTCATCCTGAAATGAAAGTTGGAAACTCCTGCGTAAATTGCTTATCGTAAACCTGAACAATTATTTATTCATTTGTGATTGTGCATTAAAAAAAAAACCTTTCTAATAATGATGTGCCTATCAGTATTAATGAAATGTAATTTAGCTTCAGCATTCATATTTTCTTTTGAATTAATTATCTTTCTAGGCTATATTTCTATTAATATGGGCTTCCTCTCAATCTCAAATTCTAAGGAGAGCAGTGCCTCTAATTTTTTCCCCTCTCATCTAGGAGATTATCTAAGCAGGGTCTTAATGCTGGTGATCTCTTCCTTAGTTACAAATACAGAGCACTAGTGTTCTGAGATTTCTATAAACAGCAGCAGTCTAGATTATGGGTTTTATTACACCTCTTTGATTAACCACTCTTAGTAAAATTTACAGGGAAAGTAAGATAGTGTGGTTTCACTGTTTCTCCTATTTTGGGTTAGCAACTGACACACTCTGAAACTGTTTTATATCTGGACTTGAAAGATAATATCTATAGGTTATATAGTATACTTTTTGAGCAAGGAAAAACTGGATGGAATTTTTATGTACCAACCTTCTATAATAAGATTGCTAACTGGATAAATTTTGGCAAAATATTTTTTTTCCTTGTAGTCACCAGAAATAATTTTTAAACTGATTTAAAATGTTTTAGTTTCATATGAATACATATATAATAGAGTCAACTAATTTTTTTCACAAATTAATGAAGAGTAAAATTAAGGGGAAAATGAAGTTATGTTCTCAGCTAAGAAAACAATACAGTGTGCATCTTAAAAATATATGTTATTATTAATATTATATTGCTAATGGAGTTTACATTGCACACAATACAAAACTGCATAATTTACTATTAATTTTAGTCACCTAATTAGGAGACAAGGAAATATTAGATTAAAAATAATCTCTAGTGTTTTAAAGGAATATTTTATATGATAGGGTTTATCCAGAATGAAAAACTGCCTTTTTAATATGTTACTTATGTTTTAATGTGATCTATAAACAAATTCAAGTCATTACATAAGATTCTAATTCTAATGATTGGTTGAACATTGAAGAAATTATATAATCATAGCTAATTTTTTAAAAAAATTATACTAGAAAATAGATATATTTCTCAAATTAAAAGCATTTTTGTGCAAGATGTAGTTTCCAATCATCTTTAGTAGGAATAAACTGAATTTATACAGTTTATCTGTTGTGAATAAGTTTGCTTGGAATTGCAATTGGCATTTCTAATATCAAAGCTAGTTATTACTGAAGTAAGTTGTCAGTTATGATATTCAAAGTGTAGCTAGAGTTTTTCAATTACAATTAGCAATTAAAAAACTATTTTTTCCCCCACAGCAATAGCTAGAAATTAAACACAACATTTCCCCACAATCTTGTAATAAAGTGGGAAGCTGTATGAATGAATATTTTTCTCCACAGTACCTCAGTGACTCTTAAAGGAAAGGGAGTGATTCTGTGTATATTGCAAATAAGGGTCAGACCATTTGGGTTTTGATTAACCTTTCTAGCATGTGATATGGAGCTTGGTCACACACCGTAAATAGCTTTATACACCCACCATTTATATAATAAAATTTCCAAGCCAACATGTTTGGTCTTACTCTTAACCAATATCTTTTGGGAATGATGTGGCAACCTACCTAATCGCCTACAGTCCTTAGTTAAATCATCAGTTTGTTAACTGCTGTTTGCAATCTAAACTCTCCCTCTGGAATGAACTTCTTTAAAGCAAAATGAAATAAAATAAAGGTAAGTAAAAGTAAATAGATTTTCCTATTGAAAGTTATTACTTCAAGAATGAAGAAGATAGATATTGATCTGGCCCATCCTTTGCCATTACAGTCAGGTTCACATAGATAGCACAGACACTTATTTTAAGCAAACAGCCATTTTCTCTTCTGACTTGGATTCCAGCGAGAATTGGGGAAAAAAAAAAAAAGTGAAACATTTTCTGTCCTTCTCACAGGGACAATTTAAGTTGAAGTAACAGTTTTCTGAGATTCCTGCACCTGTTATTGATTTATCTCTTCTATGTCATGAACAATCTCCTGTTTCATAATACCCTTGTATACTGGCCTGAAATAGTTAATTAGAAATAGTTTTTACTGTGAAAAATGTTAGGAGAGGTAAAAATAAAAACTTCAGAATAAAACACACATACTGTATGTGTAATGTAGCCTCTGTTCTTTCTTATACTGCATGTATTTGCAAAAATAATAAATGGAACAGTAGCATGACTTCTACAAACCTGAAAATGACATTCAGAATCTACGTCCCCATTCTTCTCAAGTATACTGCTAGCTAAACTTCACAAGATGACCTTAAAAAAAGCTGTAAAATGAAGAATAAAGTATCAATCCTTCAAAACGTGTATTTCTTATAACAATAAATGTGCTTTATATTGTGTAAATGTGTAAATTAAAAGCTGCTTTAAGGGAATATTATTGATTATCTATTTCCACAGATACTTCCTTGTTTGTATTCTATTGTATTTTTCTTGTTTTGTTGTTCTCAATTAAGAGTTGTGGATGAAGGCTTGAACTCTTATTTTTCCCACCTCTCCTTCTTTGTCTTATCACATCTTTTGACATTTTAACAAATAAATTTTGACAGGAAAGGACATCTGCAAAAGTTCTTGTCATATGTTGCACTTGACGGTAGTACTAGATGCTTATCAGGTCAAATTACAGTAAAGACCAGTTTAGAGTTTCCTTCTCTCTCTCAAAGAAGTTGTGTTTGTGTGTGCATGTTCAGTTTTTTCTATAGTTTGTTTTTAAAGCACAATTTATCCAGGAATCATATTCACTTAGATACATTTTATAACCAAACTGTACATTATATCAAAGAATACACAAGCATATTTTATAACTATCTGTCCTCCCCAGAGTCCATTTTTAATTTTTAAATGTATAGGTCAGTGAGCTTTCACCTGGCTTAAATCCCTTAAAGTAGCTTTTAACTTGCATATACCTTTAATTCTGGTAAAAGTATCCCACTTTATTATGTCTCTCTTTTATTCTGTATGCACCCAAAGAACTGTGTGCATTATGTGTTTCATGGATAAAGCAATAGAGACAGAAATATGCAGTTAGTCATTTACGTGCATATCACATTATAAATCACAAAGATTAAGGGGAATCATATTTGGGAGCATAGCAATTTTGCAACCAAAAGCACTTAAATAATTACCTTTTTAAGCAACTTTTATTGACTATGCAGGAGGATCAAAAGTAATCTTACTTGTTTTAAATGGTATAAAGTGCCGAAATGCCATTAACAGAGTGTTACAATTCTTATTTTCACTAAGATTCTTGAAGCTTATCAGAAAGAGATAAAAAATGTATAAATTCAGGAGCACTGGCTAGTAATATCCCAATTTCCCAAACCATTGTCAGTGGACTTCTGCTTTCTCCTGCCAAAATATGTGGAAGCATGCATGGATTCTACTAGATTAGTAAAAGGGGTTTGTTTCCGTGGCATTAGCCAGGTATCTTAGCAACAGGATCATACCAGATTCTATCAGTGCTCTGTGGTGGTGCATGTAATATCCTGGACATAATCTGTCTTTTAATTTTCTTTGGATTGTCATGATATTACAGATACATGTGTTCAGTTATAGATCTTTATTTAATAAGAGGAATGCTTTAGCTGAAGATTTGTACTATGTCAGAAGTGGGCAACTCACAATAATGTTATGGGAGGTTTAGCCTCTGCACAGCCTTGTCTCACATAGCAGATTGACAGGAAAACTTACTCTCTTCATTAAGATGTGCCTCGCAGTTCATATCTTTATGCTGTAGAGATGAGCATGCTGCCTGAATTCATAATGGTGATAATGTTATTTAATGTCAGATAGAATGCAAATTGCTTGTACAATTGAAATGTCATTCGAAAACATGCCACCGTATGCAACACCACTTTATTATAAGTCACTGAGAGCAATAGCTTAAATTTGGAATTGCACTAATCCTTCATCTGCTTTTGTTTACTTTTCATCTATAATAGAGATGTTGAATTTTCTGCAAACCACATTTGCATGGTTTATCTGCTAGCTGACATGGTACAATATGAAAAGGGAACCGTGGGCTAGGAACTTCCCTTTCATTTTTTAGTTGTTTGTATAATGCAAATTAATCACACATCAGAAAAATACAAGTTAAAATACCCTGTCAAATCTTTTCAAGGAATAAGCTAAAGCTTATATGTGAGCATTTCATTATTTAAATTTGTAATACAAATTTGCCATTGGTTTATTGGTAATTGATTTTCCTGGTAATTTAGTCTCATGCAGTAGCTTTTTTTTTAATTGAAACAATAATAGGGATTTTGAAAGATTCAATATAGAAATAAATAATGTATTTGAAATAGTATACATGTCTTACATGGACACACAAACATGCATGTATAGAAACAATTTTATCTATGATTTTAAAGGCACATAAATACATATTCCATGTGGCAAATCTTGTACATAAACAATGACTTGATAACTTTGCATATAGGAGTAGGTAGCTGGTCTTGCTGGAACAGATCAAAGCCCATGTTCACCCAGAATTTTATTCCTCCCAGTGACCAAACAAAATGCTGGTTGGAGTGCCTGCTGGAAGGAAATGAAGATACACTCATTTCTAATTATTATTCCCCTGCCACCAAATATGCTGTTTCAATAAATCCTTGAAAACCTATTTTTTTAAACAAATCCTAGAAGAGAGTAGCTTGTGAACTGGCTCTCTGATACATGTATCCATACCATGTTGGTAAATCATGCAATTTTATCCCAGGTACAGTTTCTTAATTCTATTGTCAATTGTTATTCCTTGATTTTTAAATCCTAATTATTATATTCTGTAAGATGCCTAGAGTTATGACCATAACTGAGATGGGTTGTATGTTTGATATGATACAGCAAGAGTTAACAGAAATAAACACCGAAGGACAAGACTAACAACCCTTGACAGACTTGGCTTCCACGACTCTTGTTTAAACATATCTGTGCTAATCACAACTCCCTCAATTTTGTCTTAATAAATTCAACAGATTATGTGCTGTGTCAGGAATTGCTTTATTTTGTCTGTTCTAAATTTCCTTCTGTCATCTTCATTGGGTGACCTCTGTTTCAAGTGTTTTGAGACATATAAATGTGCTGCAGAAATAGAAAATGCAGACTGACAATATTTTTAATTGTAGGGGGAAAAAACAAAATGCAATTAACAATAATGTTAATGCATCACTTCTTCCCATAGTACTTATTTTTTGGTAGCAATAATGGCTCAGGATGTCATAATCCTTACCGGATTACTGCAGCAAGTTTCTTTATAATAGTTGTAGCAAATCCTATCAGGATGATTTTCTATTTTGAACAGGTGAAAGCATATCCCTATTAGGAAAACTTGGATACTTTTTGTACCATAATTATGAATGAGGAAATCCTAGCTTCTCTTCACTATCTACCAATAAATGTGATAAATGCTATACTTTCCAATTTGCTTTGAGACAAAGGAAATTCAGCTAGTCAAAGGGTGATACAGACTTTGAAATGGAATGCTGGAGTCATGTTAAAAGAGATTTAGGAAGTGATTCAGGACTGCTTTTAAAAGCTTTTTGAAGTGAATGCATATGTTTGGGAACTAGACGGCGGCAGACAATTGGTGAGACCGCTTGGAAGGAACAGAAAGAAGAAAAGAAAGAATGAGTAGTAGTAGGGTGCAGAGTTGGGAAGGAAGGGAAGAAGACTGAGGTGAAACTATAGAAGAATGAAGACATTGTAAGGCAGTGAAATAGGAGGAAAGAAGAACTGAAAGATGGAGGGTCCAGTTCTCTGAAATTCTGCATTGAAGTTTGGAGGGATATCATCAAATACACCTAACACTTGATGGACCAGATGGGATGCATGGTATGTGATGCAAAATTTAGAAATTTGGCTCTTGCCTTGCTTAATTAAGAGTTGGTCACAGATTTATATTTTCCAGGCAGAAAAGTCACAATTAATTTCATTATGAACCAGAAATTTGATGATGGTGGTGGCATAATGTACATTTGTTTTTCTTCCATAATCTTCTATGACATCTTAAACTGAACCATCCAGAGGCATCCATAAATGGGCAGTTTTATAAATTTAATATTAATAATAATAATACAGTATATTCCTATTCTTTCAATGTCTCTTTGTTGGATTTAATAACTAGTTAATAACTAGTTGTCTTTTATTCTTCTCTCTATTGTTGTATTTTTTCTGAATCCAAACTTCCCAATGTTATTAGTAGCAGAATGACCTGCTTTTGAAGATCTTTGGCCAGTGGAGAGCAGCGATAGATAGAGATGATTGGCTGCATAACCACTAAAGACAGTGTTGTAGTTACTGTTGAATCAGAATAGTAAAGAGGTAATGTCATTGAATAATACATGATGAAAGCAGCCCATGTAATACAACCTCTATCCCTTCTGTATGATATGTTGTGATATGGAACACACACATGAAAGTGGTGGAGCTTATTTTATGGTGAAAGAGCTGTGGTGGTGCACCAAGTAGAGTGCTGTATGTAGTACTTAGCTGGCAGCTGTCTACAATTAGGCCGTTCGAATCCCACCAGGCTCCAGGTTGACTCAGCCTTCCATCCTTCCGAGGTGGGTAAAATGAGGACCCAGATTGTTGGGGGCAATGTGCTGACTTTGTAAACCACTTAGAGAGGGTTGAAAGCCCTGATAAGCGGTATATAAATCAAATGCTATTGCTATTGATAGTTTATGCCAGTGTTGCTGGCTGTGGAATTCTGGGAGTTGAAATCCACACATCTTCAAACTGTCAAGGTTGAGAAACACTGGTTTATGCAATGCTTCCGTTTCAGGCCTCAGAATACTGATGCAAGTATTTAATACTGGGCCTGCCAAGATACCGCAATCCTGAGATCTGCTCCCAAATGTCAGAAACTACTTCTGAATATTTATATACTACAGTACTGCAGTAAAAGTCTCTTCAGTGAAAGAGAAATGTAAAACTGCAGCTTTCGTACTTTACAGGTGAGAAAAAAATAAGCCTAAGCAAAAATGGGACACAGGTGATACATTTGTGTGATGTCTACCTCAGTGGCCTTCAACCTTTGCAGCTTGGCAACCTAGCTGGCAGGGAGAAGGGAACTGGGCCACATAAGTGGTAGGTCAATGTGTGTGTGCACAGCTCAACTTGATGTCATTTGTGTCAGGGACACCTGTGGTTTGCTCTGCCAGCAAAAATGGCCCCTCAAGCTCCATTTTTGGCTGCAACAGCCTCCTGCAACCCTCTACCTGTGGAAACCGAGTTCGGGAGAGCATCACGTGGCCGTCCCAAACTCAATTTTTGCTGGCAGAGGCACCGTGGGTCGGTCCTTCACTGTTTCCAGGGTATCCCTCAGGCCAGACCTAAGCACCCCATAGGCTGGATTTGGCCCCCGGGCCTTGAGTTTGACAGCCCTGATATAAAGCAAATGGAAATACATACCCAATGCTTTTTAAGAATTTAAGATAATCTCACTTAATATGGCAGTTCTGCCTGAATTTCTGTCACTAAATCCGTGGTAGTAAGCCTATGGCATGAGTGCCCAAAGTGGCATGCAAAGTCATGTTGGCTGGCCCAGCTCAGCTCCACAGCACATGTACGTACTTTGTGCTCCCCTGCATATGCGCATGCATTCCATTCCCCCTGTCCCCCATGCATGTGCACACAATCCCCCTTGCATGTGTGTGTGACACCCCACCCAAGTATGTGCATGCAATGTGGCAGAATTAAAAAACAGCTACCGGTAGCTAAATTTAACAAATGGTTTGGCATTTGAAGCTCAGCTGATTGGCGCAGCAGCACGAATCAGATGTTTTTCGGCTCTGTCTCATCACGCATGCATGCATGGGTTGGGGGGGGCATGGGGTGTCACGTATGTATGCATGGGGATCATGTGCATATGCATGGGGGTAACATGTACATTGGATTATGGGCGTAAACATGTGTGGGCACTCACTTGGGCATGCACGGACATTTTTGGCACATGACGACAAAGAGGTTTGCCATCATTGCACTAAATTTATTTATTTATTTATTTATTTATTTATTTATTTATTTATTTATTTATTTGATTTTTATACCACCCTTCTCCTTACGGACTCAGGGCGGTTTACAGCCATATTAAAACAATAAACTACAAAAGTTAAAAATGATTAAAACAGATTAAATATAGGCTGAAGACTAAAAGTACAGTATTTGACCAAATTAAAAACCCCATTAGGCCAGACCAGCCTGTTGAAAAAATAAGGTCTTTAATGCCCGTCGGAAAGT
>JANHFR010006242.1:7472-19383 GCA_032468015.1 Mimophis mahfalensis | reverse complement strand
CATCCTCCTGCCTAGCCAGTCCTTGTCCTCCAGCCGGGGGGGGGGGGGGCGCGATCTCAGAAGCCCCGCCCACAGGTTGAGGGTCCCCACAAGTGACGAAGTGTATTAAGGGAGTCACGGCATTGGGAAGGTTGAGAACCACTGGTCTATGCCAACTTCTCAATTCTGGCTTTGTATGGATTTATCCTTAAGGCTTGGTCTTATGCAGCCAGAATTAGTCTCTTAGTCTCTCAGTCTCTTTATTTAACTTTCCCGCTCTTAGTTGTTGTGGCTCCGTCAGCACAGAAGGGAGGGGAACAGAACATTAGTTATTGCCAAGTCTTGTTATTATCTACTTTTCCCCTATTTTTTAATGTACTGGCCCTGTAGTGCTTTGCCTTCCAATGCCTCAATTCTCTTATTTGGTCTTTCTTACAGGCCAGTTTGGTCTCTCCAGTAGTCAGTAAACCTTCCTGGCTTACTAATGTCAGTCAGGGCAACTTCTTCACTATCCTTCAACCATCTAATATACTGGCAACATTCCACGCCCACCGATTTGCCTTGATATGTAGTCTGTCGATGTCACTGTGAGGATGAAGGGCATGATTCATTCAATTTGATTCATAGTCTCGTACTGGTAAAAATTAATAGTTCAAGGCCAAACCAAGAACCTAAGAGCTGTCAAGGTAATGTCTGTGTATATAGGCAATTCCAAGTAAGGTGGGTTTTTTGCAGAGTCAGAATATTCAATTTTGATGAGTTCAAAATTTCCATTAATCTAAGCAACCCTTTGGGTATTGCTCTAAGTCAGGGTTGTCAAACTCACAGCCTGCAGGCCAAATTTGGCCCATGATGTGGTTAGATCTGGCCCACAGGGGCACCCTGGAGACAGTGAAGGACCAACTTGCAATAAGTGGGCCTTGGCTGGCCAGGGACTGATCTACAAAATGGTGGCAGCCATTCAGGTTGGAACGCAATCAGCCTTATATCTGCGGGGCTGCCCTGGAGCCAGTGAGGAGCCAACCCCACCCCACCCCACTCCCTGGCCACACAAACTGGAGGTGGTGAGCACGTGGGGCCTGTCATCACTGGCTGGCTGCATTCTGAGCTCTTCCCTTTCACTCAGGATGCTGGCCCATGTGCTCACCGCCTCCTGTGCACATGCCCAGGGGGCGGAGCCAAAGCAGCAGGAGTGGCTCCTCACTGATTCCAGGGTGGCCACACAGACCTATAACTGACCACATTCCAGCTCGGATGGCCGCTACCAAGTTGTAGATGAGTGCCACGCCCACCACCAGACCCTCCATGGTCTGCTCGCTGGCCTGGCCTTGCAGTGCATGGACGCTTCCCTTTCCCTGAGACTGCCCCGGCGGCCAGGAGTGCTGCCAATCTCTCCCACTCCCCTTGTCCCTTCCTGAGTATGGAGGAAGGAAGGAGATGGGAATGAGGAGGGAGGGAGGGAGGGAGGGAGGGAGATTGGAATGAGAGCAAGAGAGGGTCTGAGGGAAGTCCTGCCTTAGCACTTGGCCACCAGCAGCCCTGCTGCCCTTTGGTCATCCCCTTGCCCCCTCCTCCTGGCTTCTCCTGGTGGTGCCCATCCTATCGCTGAGGATGCTTTGGTTACAAAGCCAGGTGTCCTCCCATGGGGAGGGAATGGGCTTCCCGCTGACCCACACACTTTGCCTTCCTGCACCCATGAGCAACCTGGCCAAGGAGAGGAAGCACAGCAGCAGCAGCCTCACAGAGGAGGTAAGCACAGCTGGGTTGGACTGGAGGTCCCAGTGCCCCAGGAGCTCAAGGGCCAGACTGGGCGCTTGCCCTCTGCTGCCCAGGGCTTTGAGAAGCCTGTGCTGCTATCCGGGGT
The DNA here is from genome assembly GCA_032468015.1 of Mimophis mahfalensis. Lineage (NCBI taxonomy): Eukaryota > Metazoa > Chordata > Lepidosauria > Squamata > Mimophis > Mimophis mahfalensis. Next base: position 17,540 of record JANHFR010006242.1, on the reverse strand, counting down.
CCTCTGCATGGCCTGAGAGGGATGGTGAGGGTCTTCTGCAAGATAGGCTTTGGTGTTCACCCTGATCTCGCCTTCCTCTACTGGAGATTTCTGGATCCCCCCTTCCAGCCTTTCCTGGCCCCCACACGGGAGGTCAAGGACGATGCTGCTGGGTGTGGAAGCATGGAGGAGAAAGTTTCCAGGAACCAGTTTCCAACTTCTGCCTTGACAGATCTCTGGAGAGGAGAAAGGGGTGGTTGGGGAGCTGTAGGAGGGAAGGCTGCTCCAACAAGCCAGCATCCTTACCACACACGGTTGGAAATGGGGATAAACTTTCAAGAAAGGCCAGCCTCCTTCTCTCGCCTCTTCCTCTCGGGATCTGTCAAGGCACAAATGGTACTTGGAGGAAACTGCTTCCTACAAGCTTTCTCCTCCATGCTTCTACACAAAGCAGTGTCATCCTCTGCCTCCTGATATTTTTTTTTTCATTTGGCCTTTCTTGAAGGCCAGCCTGGTGTCTCCACTAGTCAGCAAGTTTTCTTGGTATACAGGTAGTTGTTAACTTACAATCACAACTGAGCCCAAAACGTCTGTTGAGAACCAAAACAGTTGTTAAGTTTTGCAACTTTTCTTGCTACAAGTTATAAGTGAATCCCTACAGTTGTTAAGTTAGTAACATGGTTGCTACATGAATTTCACTTCCCTGTCTACTTTCATTGTCAGAAGGTCACAAAAGACACCATAGCCGTTATAAATAAGAGCAGAGGAAAATTTCTACTAGTTTGGCCCAGTTCGGGTAGACTCTCCCGGTTTTGAGTTTGGCCTGCCCACCTGCCCCTGCACTACTCTGTGTCTTTGAGGCTGTTTTTTAAGCCCAGCTGATCAGTGCGCAGGCAGCGCTATTGCCACCCACCATCTGGGCTCATTCACTGGAGCTTCAGGAACAGGTCAGTTGAATTGCTATTTGCAACTGCAACACATGCACACAGCAAATCGCGCAATCACTGAACAGATTGTTCAGACCCACGCCTGAATATGAACCAGTTGCCAAGCATCTGAATTTTGATCATGTGACCATGGAAAGGCTACAATAGTCCTAAGTGTGAAAAACAGTCATAGGTTATTTTCTTCAATACCATTGTAAGTTTGAAGTTACTAAACGAATGTAGGTCAAGGACTACCTGTACTAGCTTCAGTGCGTCTTAATTGTCCTTTGGATATTCTTCCAATGCCCTTTTTTCTTCTTGAACCATCTGATGTACTTGCAGAATTCTACACCCACCATTTTTCCTTGGAGTATGTCAACTCACTGTGAGGATGAAGGGCATGATTCATAGCCATTATTTTTCTGGTCTTCCTATCCAGGGTTTTTAGCTCATCTTAAGTCTAGTCCACTATTCCAGCTGTGCATCTAAAGACTGGAATTGTCCAGATGTTTATTGCCTTGATAGTATTTCCTCCACTGAGTTTGGACTTCACTCTTTTGATGTATTCATTTCTAATCTTTTTCTTGCTTTCAGTCTGCCTGATGTTACCAACTTGAAGAATCCCCAGGCATTTATAGTGATCATCTTTATCCAGACCCTTGATGTTATTTTTGTAAGGCATCTTGATTCTATCAGTTGGTTGTAAGTATAGCACATTTGTCCAGTTCAAAGTCCATTGCAATATCTTGCCTGTATATACAGAATGTGTTCAGCAGCGATTCTATTTCACATGATATTTGTCCATACAGCTTCAGATTGTCCTTGTAAAGGAGGTGGGATAGTCTGGCGGATGTTTTTGATATTTGATAGCAATGGGCTATTATTCAGTATCATTGACAGAGGAATCGATGCAATGACAAAGAGTAGCGGTGGTGGTAAATCTTCTTGAAATGTTCGTCTCCTGATATTTACTTCTCCTAGTCTCTCAACATTGGCCTGCAACCGTGCCTTTCGTTGTTCTATCAGTCTTTGTACAAAGCTTCTGATATTTCTACTGACTCCTGTTATTTCTAGGCACTGGTTTCCAACTAGATGCTATTGGACTGCATCAGCTACTACACCAGTTAGTTATTTGAAAGTTGTTGGTGGCCTAGAGTTGCCTGGTACCGCCCTGTAATTGGCCTAGAGTTACCTGATACTGCCCCTTTTGTTGGATCTTTCATTATCAGGTAGGTGGGTTTCAAATAATTCCACCACTGGTTCATCAAATAAATTGCTTCTGCCTGGGGGCTGTAGGAATGCGGTGGCATGCAGACAGAGGTCCGGGACAAAGTTGGTGCGGGGGAATGGTGGATTCCCTGACCCAGCCAAGGTGAATGGTGAGCAGGCAGAGGCTCTGAGGCAAGGCCAGAGCCAGGGAATGGCATTCTCCCCAATCCAGCCAAGGTGGGCAGAGGCTCTGGAGCAGGGCTGGGGAACGACACGTTCCCTGACCCAGCTGAGGCGAATGGAGAGCGGATGGAGGCTCCAGGGCAAGGCCGGAGCCAGGGAATGATGTGTTCCTGGGCCCTGACCTAAGGCAAAAAGCGAGTGGGTGGCATGCTTACCTTTGGTCAGCAGAGTGGGCGAGGAGCGGAGGCAAGGTGTGGAGATTGGCTGGGCAGCATGGCGAAGGCAAGATATATGGGGTGGGGTGGGCAGGACGGGGCCAGCCAGTGGTGAGATTTGCCAATTCTCTGAACTGTGCAGAATCATTACTACAGGTTCGGTAAAACCAGTCCAAACCAGCTGAATACCACCTCTGGTTTTGCCACATGTTAGCCATTCTGCAAATTTACCAATCTTCAAATTTTGGGGTATATTGTTAAACTACTTGGCAATGAGTGAGTGTAGACCAGTCAGATGTTTCAATCAAAAACCATGAAGTTCATATTTACCTGGTGCTGAGCAGTTCTTGATCTTCCTTACTTTTTTCCTACCATTTCCAAGTTCTCATTTCAACTGTTTTATTCTTATCCATATACTTTAAGCAAACTGTGTCTTTGCTGCATTTCTTTGGGTTTTCTCATACCTGTTTCCAGAACAGTACTGCTTCTTTCTTGCTAGAATTATTCACTGCAGTCTCTCCATTGATGGATTGGTAGAAATGTTTCTGATTAGATTGAAACTGAAGATTCTGCTTATATGATTTGCAATTGGTGCTTCTTGGTTATAGCTATTATTTGCTGTCTTGTTATTTCCAATGCTTTCTTGAGCTTCCTTGTTTCTACGTAATATTTCTTGATTAGGTATTCTTTGGTATTCTTGTTCTTCAGCCTCTTTTCATTCTTCTGTTCTAGGTTGCCTGCATGTGATCTCAGCTTGCTGATCTTGTTTTCCAGTCCAATCCATTTTGGTGATGCACTGTTTGGCTTTTTTCTTCTTTGTTCATTCTGAATCCCAGGTATTCAGTTATAGCTACAGCTGTGGTGTACATAAGTTGGTTTGTTTCTTGCAGTAAATTAGTGCTTATATTTGATATTGCAGTACTGGCATATTGTAATGCTTATGCCAGCTGCTTCTTTGGAATAAGTTTCAATGCAGGCAACCATTTTTGCGCTGGTTGAAGATGCTCAGTTATTTTTTGTCTCGATTCTTCTACTTCTTTAGTTAGAGGGTTTTGTTCTTTCTGGGGCAGAGAGGCTGCCTTGGTTTCCAAATGAAAATAATTCTATATCTCTTCTTCTGCCAACCTCCCTTGCTTTACCGTCTGAGTTACTTCTGGCAAGGCTTTAATTTGTTTGCTCTGGGTAGGACCTTTACTGTTCTTCCAATTCTGCTTCTGTGACTACTTTATTTCATATCATAAACTGACTTTGATTTGCTAACCTCTGTTCTGTTATTTCTGATTCTGGATGTTGTTCTTTCTAGAACTAATGCATTAGTTACAAATATGCCGTTCCTATTGGACTGGATCTGTAATAACAAATCATTATTTATTTTCAATCACTATTTGTGTCTGGTAAACACCTTTTCTTCCAGTAGTTCTACAGGTGCTGACTCACCCAACAGTCCTGAGTCCAATAGCCCATTTTTCACCAGATGTTCAGGAACTCCACATCTAGCATGGTCCTTGTTGAGCCAGGTGACAATTGTGCGGGTTCCTTTAACTTGCCATGTTTTTTAATGGAAGAGAAAATGTTTGTCTGACTCCTCTGATGATACCTGTCCAGTAGAGTTGAACCTGTGCCATACCGCTCATCTTCCTCAGAGCACACAAGCCCCACCATCTCACCAAGGTAGTTCCTAACTGGGGATTATTATTAATAATAATTTGGTTTGTTGCAGGAAGCCAGATGTTCAGACTGGATTTGGCATTTTTGTCTACCTACTGAATCCTTTCCAAGGACCCCCTGGGATAGGCAGATATGAATACCTGGCAGTGTTACGAATACCATTCCAAGGTGTCAGCTGTCCTTAGGTAAGCCACCTTTCCAACTGGCTGATGGTGACTTTGTCAATCCTGTATGATCACCCAGAAACTTTCATGGCTGAGCTTCTAAAACAGGTGAAAGGAGTCAAAGAGTATGTGTTTTGTAATACAGTTTGCAGTTTGTTTTGCAAATGATCTTGAAGATTACTGACTTTATTTTCCATGTACTTCATATTTATTGATTTAAGCAATTGTTTGTCAGAAGTGATGAAACAGATCCTGAAAGAGGTTTCAGAGCTTTTAGCTGATGGAAAACCTCTTGTAATAAAACCACTGTAGATTTCCTCTCCTCAGAAGAAGATAAAACTGGCATTTTCTTGTAGACATATTTAAATCAAATTAGAGAAGTATAATAAATATATTGGAATGTAAAGTTTAATAAAGCATTAATCCATAGAATTTAGTGTAGATTAAGGAGCACAGCAGAAGAGAAAGATATACCCTTTCATGCCAACTTGCATGCCTTTTCTCCTTCAGAAAGTCACCATTTTGTTTCCTGTTCATTATTATTTGTCCATTGTTGGATCTGTTAAACTTTTGTTCTGAAAAAGCAAAATTGCTCTAATCTCTCACTCCCCCCCCCCCCTTGAGGTACTGCTACGAACCTGCACAGTAAATTACTGCAAGTACATGCAAAATCATTTTCGGACAAAAATACAACCACATCATCAGCATTCAAATCACTAATGCAAAGTTGTATCTTGCTCTTTTCATTGTTCCTTTAGGTGACATTAATTTAAAGGGTCATTTTTTTTGTTCTCAAATTAACAAAGCGCTCATTGCGGATGGAGGGAGAACACTGAATTTCCCCAGAAATATCTGTTGGGTCTGGTTAGGTTCATTCTGTTGTATTAGGTTAGTTTGCTTGCTCAGTAAACTCCTTCCTTGGAAACCAGCAGCCTTATATTCCTGCTACAGTGGCCTCTGCTTTTTTCAACAGGAAGCAACAAGTAATCACTGAATCACTCATAATCGGCAATCAGCCATTCTGATCACCCTTGCAATCAACAGCTATTCATAGAAAGATCTTTTCAGCCCTCGCTGCCTCCTCACAATTATCCAGTATACACAGCTTTTTAGTTCTCTTCTATTATTTGTCTTTCACCTAAGTCATTTAATAATGTAAAAGAGAGGCAGGAACTTATTTGAATGGTTTTTAGACCAATCAAGTTTTGCATGCTTCACTGGAAACAGCCTTTTGGTCGAGATGAAAGAACACAATGTTCAGATTTATTATTCTGGGTTTGTTTTTTAAGCCATAACACTCAGGTTTAGGGAAAGACTTGGAAAATTTCTGTGTACAAAAAATCCTCATTCAGAAAAAAACAGGCATGGGGGGGGGGGGGGTTCCTTATATTCCCCACATTATTAGTCTCTCTTAATTCTTCCTTGAACCTGATTTTGTGCTGTCTTGAAATCTACATTAACCAAGTTCCCAGTGCTCATATTGATTGTGGTGGTGGTTAATGGGAATATAACCCTGGTAATTTGATTTGGTTCTTAGTCTTTTGTCATGAAGCTCCCAAATTCCTACTTCCTACCCATATTTTCAGGATTAGGGGCTTTCCTTTACTGCTGACTCCTATGCATAAACGAGATGGAAATGAAAATGGCCTAAGAAATCCCTTCTAGATTTTAATCTTTCTTTGCTTTGGCCATGGAGATGGCCTGATCTCTGTTTTGACTGCATTTACTACAGTCCTGATTAATTCCCTTTTTTATACCTCATGGATTTAAAAAAAAAAAAGAAAAGAAAAAAAAAGTGATGCAATGTATTCTGTCATTTGACCTAACAGAAGAAAGGTGGCAGAACTCTTATTAATTTCACCTGGTTTCTTTAAACAAAATAGGGATCTATCATTTGACTGCTCCATCAGTGAACTCATTAATAACGTCCATGGAGGGGGTATTCCTGGTATAATGCATAGTAGTCAGTTCTGGAATAGGGCGGTATATAAATAAAAATCATAAATAAAATAAAATAAAATAGAGTGGAAACACTTGCTACAATAGAATGAAGAACAGCAAGCCAAGTGGATAGGATAGCTTCAGCCAGCACAATGCTACTTTTAATATATAGAAAAACCTAGCAGGGGCTGCCTTCCTGGTGGGCTGGGAGGATGACATGTATTCCTACCCTTGAAAAACATTTATTGGCTTACACTAATGCTGGAGCAAGCTGTGATTAGCCCCAACACAATAAGAAATCTCAAGGTGAGGGTTAAGAAAAAAAACACCCCACCCACCCCAAAATAGAAGAAAATGGCACATCACTTTCATATTTTCCTAATAAATTACATGGACATGCCCACGCAGTTAGCAGAAGCTGACCTTAGTTTAAGGAAATATGGTATTACATTTATAATTACAAAATACTCATCAGATAGTCAAAAAGTTAAGTTCCCCTTTCCCACTGTAAAAAAAAAAAAAATAGAATAAAATGCCAAGACTCAATAACTCCACAAATGAGACTTAAGCACATGGGTTGATCAGTCATTGCTTCCTCTTCCTGATTCACCTGTAAGCTAACTACCTCAAAGTAAGCTCAGAGATAAAGAGCTCTACACCTTTATGTAAGATCTTGTATTTCCACGATCAGTTAGACACATGAATGTACAAGTAAACAAACGTTTTCTGTAATAAAACTGCTTTGAATCCTGCCTTGCTTTTCTCCTGATTTTGAATAAGCAAACATCAACACAAAGGACTGATACTTTCCCCTTTTCCATTAGTAGAATAGCAGAAATGTTCAGCCCAGTAATGGACAGTAAATGAAAAAATGACATTGCAAAGGCTACAAAAACCTAGACAATTGTTAGATGGCAACAAATAAATTCATTAACTCTAATTTCTGGCACCATCTAACGGTTATTTGGATTCTTTTCAGCCCAGATACGATAGCCAGACATTTTGGTTTTTCCTGCTTTTTCAGCCTCCAATCACATGAATAATCATCATTCAGGAGAAAATGATTTTGCTAACATTTGCATTTTTCAAATAGAAAACAAGCTCAGGTTTCTTTTAAATTTTAAGGAAATTTCCTCCCCAGTACTCCATCCCTATTGGCCACTGTGAATTATTTCTTTCCTTCTTGGGAAGAAAGGAGAAAAGAAGGTAAAGAAGAGCTCATAGCAAGTTATTTAGTGCTTAGATTCTGTGTGGATCAAGCTTGATATTCTTCTAGAAAATTCAGTGAGAGAAAAATGAAAATGAACCAACCACTACTATGTTCAAAATATCTATTTTAATACTATATTGTATATTTTAATATTAAACATGAAAATTGATGCTGTTATATATTTTGCTAGACACCATCATTCTGATAAATATTAAAAATTAAATTATTCACATAAATAAGCTTATCCCAAGAAACTTTGATGTCAAGGAATAGAACAACGTTTTAAAAATCTTTTTTGTTTCTTGTAAAACAAACTCTCAATTCTTGATGTAATTCAATGCTAACATATCAAATATTCTTTCAAAAGTTAATCATGCATGCCGTACCATAGCATAATTGTTACAGTTTATAATCAATAGTATAGAATGGGAAAGATAAGGGTTCAGAGGCCACAGATTAGCTTTCCAATCCAAAAGATTGGAAGGGCTCAGCAAAACATTTAACAAGGTGGTAACATCATCATAAGAAAAGGCAACATGCTTTGCAGAAATGTTAAGGGTAAGAATGGGAATGGGAAACTTTTGGAAGGCGGTTTCCATTGTCCAATACAAAATGGCTCTAAATCAAGATGTTTGCCTCTCAATTCCATTCTCTGCTCTTAATTGGGGGAGGGGGGAATATTCTCCCAAATCTGATAATCAGAGATGAAATTTCAAAGCAATATGCCAGGATTCAGAACACAGAATCCTTAGCAATTTATTTTACTAAATAATCTAATAGTTTTATGTAAGTATAGCTACTTATTTTATTAATCCTACAGATGTTAGCTCAGAAATAATTCCTATTATGTTAACTTGGATTTATTGCCTAGGAAGTATTTATAGAATTTCAATATGTGACTTTACTATTTTTAAGAGAAATATATGACATACGCCACAGTATGCCTCCCCATAAAACATTCAAAATATCTCATGCAATTAATTTCCTTGATTCCAGCAACTACAAACTCTTTCATAAACTCTCAGTGGTTTCAATGGGCCTTAAATAGTGCTACTTCCACTAATTATACAGTATAAAGCCATTAAGTTAAATGAATTTAGATATCACATTGCCATTTGGAGATCACTTTTGGGTCTATATATTTAAGCCCCTTAAAACAAGCAAATGTTTTTTTTTTCAAACTGGCATACATGATCGTAGTTTATATGCACAATCATGTTTTTCTCCATAATTTATCCAAAGTAGGGATTAATCTCATTTTAAAGAACATTCCTGATTAGAATGGCAGCCTTCCATTTAAATTCCCAAATCTACTGCATTTGTTAATTTGAAAGTTGAATAAGACAATGGCCATACTCCATCTTGTCATTCTTTTAAATAAGCCATTTTAGTGTTTCAGTTACCAACCAATACTCCAATCATACATTAGCAGTTCCCTAGGTCTTTGAAAGGGAGAAAATGGTAATTATAACATAAATGAACAAGGATAAACACATGTATTTGTGATTGGGGATTTTCAAGAATTTGGAAAAATCCTAAAACACAAATGGAAATTTGCACAATCCAAATCCTTATAGTAGAAAACGAAACATAATTTTGGACCAAATTCTATTTCTTAAAATAGTAATTCACTAGCTGACAATGCATAAGAAAATGCAACAACACCAACCTTGGAAAAATGGAGCATCCCTCGTTATGAAGCTGGATGACATTCTAATGTAAATTGTATTAACACAGATTTCAAATGTAATTAAATGCTTACCTTTCTCATACCCACTCATTCTAATATGTATCAACATAATTCATCTTCTAATATAGGTCAGGTTAAAAGAAATTCAAGCTGCAAAAGGGAGCATAAATACTATCCTATGATCAAAGCAATATGCCTCTTCATTACAGTGCACACCTTAAGCATCTTCCACTGTTATATCTATTCTGATATGTGTAGTATGTGTTTTTCTGTCCGACAGATGTATACACTACACATGCCATTCTTTCAAGTGTATTTTTGCATCTTGCAAGCCATCTCCCTCCACCCTATGCTCATTATTCACCCAGCCTCTTTACAATTTCATCACAAATACATACTGGTATGTCTACAAATAGTCAATAATGTATACACATTTCATTTACATCGGTCTTATACAATTAACCTAAAATCTATCCAGGTTTTAATGCATCTTTTATTGCATTGACCTGATCCATATTTCTAAAAACCAGTTTTTCCCCAGCCTCATTTTTACCTAGACTATTTCATTTCATTAATGCTTTTTCAAAGGGAAACAATCTATTTTTCACCTTTTCTTTTGGTTTACTTCCATTTTCTCTATCTCCAGAGAGACATTTAACAGGAACATTTCTCAGCGTGCTCAATTTCAGAACAATATTTTAAGACTGCTCTAGCCATCAGCCAAAACGCAGCACACCTTCTATCTTAGATACATATGACCTGGCCACCTCCGAATGAGATGGTGAGCCTGATGTTCATAGAAAAACACAGCCGTAAGCACTAAAAGTAGCCACAGTACCTGGCCAAATTTCGTTTGTGTTCTTTATCCCCCCCCCCCCCCCCC
>JANHFR010006238.1:52966-65169 GCA_032468015.1 Mimophis mahfalensis | reverse complement strand
GGGGCGTTTAGAATTTAATTTATTTTTAATATTTTTATTGTATGTTTTTAATGCCCTGTACACCGCCCTGAGTCCTTAGGCAGAAGGGCGGTATATAAATCTAACAAACAAACAAACAAATAAATAAATAAATATGTAATATGTACATTTCTCCCTATCTCTTATTCAACCTTCCTAATCTCTTATTTTCCTTCTTTCCAGCCATGAATACCACATATCCCAGTAAAGATAGTAGTCAGATTCCCCTTTATCTTTTTATAATTTTGTTAACTTGTTGGATTTGGCACATTCCATTATTTTTCTTATCACTTCTTCTTTCAATGGTATGCTATTGTCTTTCCATCCTTGTGCGAACATGAGTCTAGCCGCTGTCGTTATATGTAAAATCAGATACCACACATTTTTGCTCATTTTCCCTGGTTTAACTCCTAAAAGAAACCCCTCAGGTTTCAAATCTAATTTCTGACTTGTTATTTCATACAACCATCCTCTAATTCTATTCCAATACCTCTTTGTCGGTGGGCAGGTCTATCATTGATAGTAATAGGTGCCTTGCACAAAGTCGCACTTCCAACAATTTGGTGTTGATCCAGGGAACATCTTTGCCAATCTTGCCACCTGTAAACCATCTTATAAATATTTTCTTTATATGGTACTGCCATTGTTAATTTAATATTTTTTCCCAAATTTCCTGCCATGCTTCTAATTCAATCATATGTCCTAAATTTCTAGCCCAAGCAATCATACAATTCTTAACTGTTTTATCCTCCATTTTTAAGTTTAATAAAAAGTTGTAACATTTCATTATAAACTTTTCTTCTCTTCCCAAAAGTATCTTGTCTAGCTCCTGTGGGCATGAATAGATTCCATAGGTCTCTCAATCCTTCTTAAATCTTATTTTAATATGGGCATATGACCACCAATCTAGCTCTATTCCTTGTCTTTTCAATTCCTGAATCTATTTAAGTTCTCTTTCATCTATCACCTCCCTGTATGTTGGTTTTTTATCTGGATCATGGGCATTTGGATAGGTCTTGACATAGTGGACACCAATGCAATCATTACATTCTGCTTTTGTGCATGCCCACACTTGTGGCATTCGTGCATGCCATTCGTGCATGCCATATTGAGCAGCCTTTGGGGCCTGCTCCCCTCCATCTCTGGTCTCAGAGAGAAACTCCAAGGCATGGAGATTAGCAGAGCTGCATGGTGAAGGCAAGATATATAGGGTGGGGTTGGCGGGTGGAGCCAGCCAGTGATGCAATTGGTTCTATGAAAGCGTGCTTTGCACAGGCGCAGCACAGCACTCAAAGACTGCCCTTGATGTCAGCATTGGTAAGGTGAGCTGTTTTTTAGCTCAGCTGACGTGCGGCAATCTGTTCTGCCATGCAAATCAGCTGAGATTAAAAAAACAAGGGAATTTAGGGAGGGAAAGGGCAAGGGTGGGGGTAGGTGGATGGGCCCAGCCAGAGGTGGTATTTGCCGCTTCTCTGAACCACTCAAAATTTTTCCTACTGGAAAAATTTTCACCTGAACTGGTCTGAACCACCTGCAGACCATCTCTGGGATCAAAGAACACTTTCATGCTTTTTAAAATAGTGGCATTGTAATTAAAGAACAATTTGATTTAAATTTGATTCAGCTACATGCTGATTGTTTCTCTGTAAAGCACAAACTCTGGAAGCCTGGACATGTAATATGTTTTATGCAGGTAGTCTTCTGAAGTATAAAAAGCTTAATTCATAATGAAGCAAGTTGCTTTTTGATGAATAAGTGTTCACAGTCTACTTACTGCTGTTTGATTGTTCATATATTTATTCACTTTTATATTTTTATTCATTTATTTGAAAAATTTAGGTAGCGCCCATCTCACTTTTATTCTGTTTTTACTTTTAAATCATTGGGTACCATTTTTGTTGAATCCAATGGTATACAACCACAATAGATACAAAAAGAAATGCATTTGTTTATCTTTACAATCAATTTTATTAATTACTAGCTGATAACCCGGCTTCGCACAGGTATTTATGACAATGCTGCAGCCTACAATTCCCAGCATTCTTTGTCCAATTTGCATGCATTGCCTCTATTGGCTGGAGAGCCGCTGATTTACATGCCTTGCCTGGTAAACCTCTGCACATGTGCAGTAGAGCTTGGCAGTAAAATGTTCCCTCCCCCCTTTTTTGGGGGGATAGACCACTCGAAGGATTTTCTGATCCTCCCAGTGCTGATCTAGCAACACCAAGGTATGCATGTGCCAAGTTTGGGCAAGATTGGTTGTTCTGTGCAGTAGTGTATAGAGCACGTGCGCACACACACATGCCTCACCACACTTCTGTTTTATATAGAGAGAGATTTGGAGCTTATTTACTAATTTAGTTATGTTCTTATCAAAACAGTCACTTATTTAACTTCTAAGACTGGGAATTGTTATGTTCCTTAAACTGCTAGGAAGCGAAAATGATGAGAAATAGGATTTGTTTATTTTTACCTTAATTAAGATTTGTTATATTTGTTTATTACAAGTACTTTTATCTCACTTCAATCAAGCAAACTTTAATTCTGGAGAATCAGTCTATTGTCATCAAGACAAATTTGTTGCAATTTGTTGCCACAAACCACTTTGCATTATCTTGCCTCTACATTAAAACAAAATCTTTGCCTTCTCTTAACCTTAGATTCTACATCTGATCATTCTGCCACTGTATCCATCAAAAATTTCTTTACAGGTGCAGTGATAGTCCAGAAGCCTGTTATGATGAAATCTGCAGATGGCACCAGTTGTTTTGGCACCTTGGCTTTCTTACTCACATATAAAAGCTAGAAAAAGAATTGCACAATGCTGGTGTAGAAAGCTCTTTCGGTTTTGGCAAGCACTGGAAGGTTTTTAGAGAAGAATGCAGACTTACTGTAGACAGACTCCGAGTTCATCCTCATAGTTGCTAATCACCACAGAGGAACACTCCGCTAACCATTTTAAAGGACATGACCTCATGAGGCAGCTTCTATCTCATCCTAGTCCACTGTGGAGCAGTCTAAATTCATCTTAACTGATCCAGTTTTAAGTATGCTTTCTGTCTTTCCTTTCAGCATATTAATGATCCAGAATATGATAAGGCAGTCAGGGGCTGGCTAACTGCTGATTGGTTGAAGTTAACTATAAAAGAAGCCCTGGTTAAGGGGGCAGATGTTAGTTAATGAAGTCCTTAATAAAGAACTGATCTTAAAGTCAGTTCTCGCGTCCTCATTCTGTATGAACCGGACATCAAACAGGGTAGGTGGGGCCAGCTGGTGGTACAGTTGGTTCTATGAGAGCACATTTTGCGCAGACGCAGCACAGCACTCAAAGACCACCCTGGGTGTCACTGCTGGTGAGGTGAGTTGTTTTCTTAGCTCAGCTGAGATGTGGCAATTTGCTCTGCCATGAGTCAGCTAAAAAAATCAGCCATGAATCAGCTAAAAAACAAGGAATTTAGGGAAGGAAAGGGTGAGGTGGGGCCAGCCAGAGGTGGTATTTGCCAGTTCTCTGAACCATTCAAAATTTCTCCTACCGGTTGGCATGAACTGGTCTGAACTGGCTGAATACCATCAGACATATCATGGGCTCTTTCTATATACCAGTATACTACTATTCTAGAAAACTATATGATTATCCAGATTGCCAATTTTAATTTCTTTTTTATATTTAGACTGAGCAAACCTTTTTACTATATTTGCTTTAAATGAAACATATTGACCCAACAAGAAAAGGCATCCAGTTGCCATGACTCAACTTTCCATGTGATTTTGTAACCTTTGTTTTTTTCTGGCATTGTCAAGTTAGTTTCTGATATTTTGAATATTTAAATGCAAATCCTCCTGTATCTATTATGACCTCAGTAAAGGTAAGTAAGTAGGTACTATTTATATACATTAATATACTGATTTTCTGCAATATTATAACAGTATATTCAACAGCTTTTCAAAGGATTTGTAGACCAGTTTGTAAAAAAGGGGGAGGGCACCTGTCAGTTGGTTTAAATTGGGAGACAGATATATTGCCACTTTTGACCTAAATTAGCTCTTTATGACAACAAGGAGTTTTAAGTGGCAGCGCTTCCTACTGCTTTGATTACTTCATGGGAGATTGCCAGCTGGTTTGCTCCATTTTAATTTTGCATACTCTGTGGGATGCTTTTAAGTGCTGTCCACTTTATATATTCACTGCTAGTTGTTGTTTCTTTGTGCCCTTAATGATTTTGGATGATTGGGAAAAAATTAGCAACAGTCCTGCCAGTTTGTCTATACTTGCCCAAGTGACAGGTGTTGTTGTAAATATGTATTAAAAAATAGACTGGCTTATCATAGGTGGTTTGGAGGATGGACCTGGAATGAATTCTGAACTGTCTCTTGAACTGCACTGAAAATCTGTCCTTCTTCTCCACCGAAGTACCTGTCCAAAAATAGTATTCATCCTCTACCTATCTGTCAGGTGGACTATTGTTGAACACACGTCAACCAATTTCCCAGAAAAACTGGAAATCTGTCACTCAGGCAGCTTGAAAGGTAGCTAAAGCCTCCATAGCAGGCTTCTGCTTTCCCAAGCCTGCCCAAAACTTCAGTGTTTTTTCTCCTGTTGGCTGCTGGGAATGGGATAGAAAGTTGAAAGATTTCAGCATTCCATAATTTGTCCTAGAGTAAAAATGTAAAAATAGGACCAGACATCACTCTCATAACTGAGTTGGACTCCAGCTTAGCTGTCAGGCACCACAAATTACATTGGTAGATTTTACTGCTGATTCAACCATTGGAGGACTACCTATTAATTCAGTCTGGAGGAAGAATCCTGAGTTTTTCTGGCAAGGAAAGAGGCAGAAAAGTCTGCATAGAAACTTATCAATTTTGCATAAAATGGAGGAATCCATGGAGGGATTGCGAAGCAGATGAAGTGAGCAAATTTCCTTGCTCTAACCAGCTTCGAGTGGCTTTTTCCCCAGAATGTTTTTCCCAGTCATTCCTCAGAATGAATCACTCCTCAATATCTTGCATAGGCTAATGAGAAACCTACCAGAAGAAATGATTATCATCAGAAACAATGGCTGTACAGAGAAGCATTTAACATTAAAATTAAAATAGACAGTTAAGAACTAAGCATTCAAACACTCATGTCTATATGGACAGATCTATCAAAATTGCTTTCTCCTGTAGTTTTTTAAATTCTCCCATGCTGAATTTTTATCAATAAATCAGCAAGTTTTGATAAAATCATTTTTTAGAAAAATGAATGAAATAGTTTTCCAGATATCCTTAATTTCTATAAATGCCAAAAAAGCCATATATACAGTATATGAATAATTGTAGCCCTTTGCTCGAAGTATTGTGGAGAGTTAAGTAGCATATAAGTTAAATAAATTATTAAACAATCTAGCTCTGAAAATTTACCATCTGAATGATAATTGCTATTAATTTGATTAATGGATCCCACTCTTGGAAGTGGTAGAGAAAACAATGAAGATCTGCATTAAATAGTATTATTATCAGAAGTATTATCATAACTGGTACCAAATGAAAGAGTTAATGAATTGCTTGATATTCTTACATTTAATTGTTAATCTGTTTTTTCTTGTTTGAGGGTTTGTGCTGGCAGAAACTGGAATTTGATGCAATTAACAAAGGCTGATAGGCAATAGGCAAGTCTTAAGACTTTGCAAATGCCAAGCCTGGAATATGAGGCCACTATTAAGAAATCAATCTCTTATATCTTATTTTAAAGTGTGATTGGGCTGTCAAAATGTTTGACCAGGTAAAGCAGGTGAAGTAGTGTTATGTATTTAAACATTTCTACTACTTAGTGTTTCCATTTTTATAATGATCCTGCGATGCTGGCAATTGAAATGAAGCCAATAAATTTATTTTCCATTAAGTTATGAATTGTACAATAGTACATCAAAGAAATAGAACCATAAATCTTCTATGAAGTCTGAGACTGGCAGTGAATTTTAAGACAAATAATGAAAATAAAGAAAAAAAGACTCTACAAGAGCTGTCTGAACAATACCAGCTGATCTCATAATATTTGAAAACGTTTTTTGAGCGTGGAAGTGGGACATATCCATTGACTTGAAACTCTTATACTCCTAGAGTTGCCCATTCAGTTCAAAAATACAGACAAATTGTATCTGAGAAGCAATCACGCCTGGTGCGATTGGCCTTCCTCACTCGCTCCAGCAGAAAAGGCTTGCCACAGACTGAGGGGAAGAGCCTTTCTTGCTGTGGAACAGTCTGCCTGATTTTGCCCCCTGGAATGCCAGAAGGGTCTGAAAAACTTGGTTTTGCTGGCTGGCCTCAAAAAGGGATGCTCTTCACCAGAGTTGACCTAGACTAAAGACTTCACTCCTATGCTGCCCCTTCCCTTGGTTTTAGTTCTTATTTAAGCCTTCTTAATTTTAACTGGTTTCATATTTATCTTTTTACTAGTTTGTAAGCTGCCCAGAATCATGTTATCAGTGAGATAGGTGGCATATAAATGTGATAACTAAATAAATACATTTGAAAAGCCCATTTATGAAAACATACTTTTGCTGGGCCAGGTCTCATGAGTATGTAGCAGCCTACATCTATATTTGCGGGCACTGTCCAGCACTTTTGATGCAAAGACAAATAAGTGCTTTAGAGTGCATGTGCCACTACCATTTATATCAAACTGGTATAGTTCTTTTAAAGACTTAGAGGTGAGTATTCTAATCCTAATTTTTATATACCGAAGCATCTTTTAAGCACAATTCTCTGATATTATATTGTGATTATAAGATTTAGACTACCAAACTGAACAATAACATTTTTCCAAAGAACCAACAGTAATATCTGAGGTGGTAGGTGTACACTTTTTTGTTTATTTACTCATGAGATCCACTGGTGTTACAGTATTTTGTGTTCCAACAATTGTATCAGTATGATGTACTTTGCCAAATGAACAGACAAAACAGTAAAATTATGTTTAAAAATATGAAAAGGGAAAAGACTGTTACTGGGGAGACAATAGAGATAATTTGTTCAAAGTATTTTTAGAACAATGTCATACTATCAATATTTAATACTGAATTGTTTTTGCTGCTAGAAATACTTGGGAATAAATAGTAGGGAAAAAACTGTGAACTCACTTGCTGTTTATCTCTGCCATAAAATTCATTGAACAATTAAAGATACAGAATGCAGGTGCTTCTGTTTTTCTAAAGCTTTTATTAAATATTTCATTGTAACTGTGTGATAAAACAACATTGATATTGCGTACATGTTTTCTTAAAAACATAGAGGCTTTTGTTCTTGAGACTCTTATTTCAGTATTTTAGAAAGCACATAAACAGAACAACCTTTAACTGCTGGATGTGCAATTGAACATACAGCTCTTGAATTAAAATGTCTGGGTAACATTCGTAATATATAAAAGAGTCTTTCCAATTACGGTAGAATGTTCTCAGAAGCTATCTTCCTAGACTGGATTTCCAAAATCTTCGACCAGGCTAATTTCTCTCAACCTGGAGCAGATGTTATATAGCAGATTTCTTTGGCATGAAGCTCCTTCGATTGTTCTTGGATCCTTTCTGCCTCAGTGCTGGTTCTGGTCTTCAAAACATCTCCCAGCAGGACTTTCTCATATTGGAAAACTTGCTTATATTTCAGGAATGAACTCTGTTTCTTACAGCAACTGATCAGTGTCACTAACCAATTTACTTCAATGCAATTTTTAAACCTATAGCTTAAATCATTCCTCCCACCAGTTATAATTAGATTACAAATATCTTATGTCTCAGAACACAGGAACAAAGTAGGCTTCTGGTCTGTTTGGTTACATATCATATATCAACAATAATTTGTTCATTATATTACTATATCTCATAATCATCCTAATTATCATTGTGGTACAGTAATATAAGCACAATGAATATATATACATACCAGATGTTTGCTAAAGAGATTACAATTCAAATTTTTCAAAAGGAGAAAAAAGAGGACAGACAAAAGGTTGCTGGTTTCATGTGATTACACAGAAAGTTATGTTTTTCATCTCTCAACCACCACAATGAGGTTAGAGATACAGGATTGCTTTTGTGTGATCATCCCAATCTTATGAAATAATTGACCTTATGATGTTGGACTAATTCCTTTCTTGTTATCTTCATTCTAAGGAAAAAGATGAAGGTTATCCTATTCTGCCAAGATTATGGAGTTTAGTTGAATGATTATGATATTGCTATATTTTAGGTCAATGATTGATTTGTGTCCTATGGTGTTATATTTTCTGATTTTTAATGTGATTATTATAATAGACTCAGATTCTATGATTTGAATGGCATGAAGGAAGGAAAGAAGGGAAGGAAAGATGGATATACCTGTGAATAAAAATATATAAGCTGAGTTATATTTCTATAATGGAGAGTTCTTGAGGCAAAACAGATTCTTCTTTTAATTAATTATATATATGGAATATATACCATAGTTTGTCACATTTTCAGGTATTCAAATACATGATTATTTGTGTAGTGGCTATGAAAGTAATAGTAAATAATAGTAAGAAAATACAGAAATGTTAGCTATTATTTCATTTCTTAATGTGCAAACTCATTTGCCAACATAGCAGTTTGGTTTTCTCCATGCACCTTTCATTTGCATTCAGTAAATCTGCCTTAAACCTGGGTCTAGGGATACTACAAAGCATAGATAGTCCTCAACGTATGACCATACAAGCTCAAAAGTTCCATTTAACCCCATTTTACAACCTTTCTTGCCACAATTGTTAAGTGAATCATTGCAGTTGTTAAATGGATAACAGGGTTGTTAAATAAATCTGGCTTTTCCATTCTTTTTGCTTATCAGAAGATTGCAAAAGATGAACACATGAACCAGGGACTCTGCAACCATCATAAATATGAGCCAGTTGTCAAGTGTCTGAATTTTGACCACATAACCTTAAGTGTGAAAAGTGGTCATAAGTCAATTTTTTCAGTACCATTGTAACTTTGAACAGTCCCTAAATGTACTGTTGTAAGGCAAGGGCTATTTGTATAGGCTGCATTTTAGAGGTTCTTTTTGAAATTCAGCAATAATTTCAGCACAACATATTAGAATTGACTGCTTTTTTGTGATATTCATTTTTTTCCCCCTTTGGTAAATATGTCAAATTATGTGTTCTCTGATGTCTTAGCCTTTTGAAAGTTGGAAAGAGGGCATACCCACCAATAAAATAAATAAATGAATCAAAATCAGCCTGTGGATAATTGAAATAAGCAGGCCTGGCTCATTTTATAGCTACCTGATAATTAAGTTACATAATTAATGTATCTGATAATAGATTAATGAAATGTAATCCATCTTCAGGGTTACACTGTAATGCTGTAAGCAAGCAGAGCGGCAGATCAAGCACAATGAAAATGAAGGTTGATTTATTGGGAGGTGATTACTCTTAAGTCTCCTAATAAGGCAAGACTATGATAAATAATGGAGTGAGGTCTCACTACTTGTCCCACTTTCTGCCAACCTAGCAGTTCAAAAGCATGTAAAAATGCAAGTAGAAAAATAGGGACCACCTTTGGTGGGAAGGTAACAGTGTTCCGTGCACCTTCGGCATTTAGTCATGCCAGCAACATGACCACAGAGATGTCTTCAGACAGCACTGGCTCTTTGGCTTTGAAACAGAAATGAGCACTGCCTCCTAGAGTCGGGAACAACTAGCAGATATGTGTGAGGGGAACCTTTACTTTTACCTATGATAAATATATGCTTTTTACATTGAGATAAAAGTTCCTATGAATCTAGATCAGTGGTTCTCAACCTTCCTAATGCTGTGACCCTTTAAAACAGTTCCTCATGTTGTGGTGACCCCCAACCAAAAAATTATTTTCACATATGCCTGTATTTGTATTGAAATATGTGTTTTCTGATGGTTTTAGGTGACCCCTGTGAAAGGGTCATTCGACCCCCAAAGGGGTCCTGACCCACAGGTTGAGAACCACTGATCTAGATTAAATCCTAAAGATAGTATAAAAATATTTTGCCTAGCCTTTTCTGGGGTGCTTTCTTTGACTGGCTAATAGCCCTGAGAATTCTTAGTAGTATTCCATCCAAATACAAACCATGTTTCATCGGCTTTGCTTTTATCAAATCAGCTTAAAGTTAACTAGATGTTACTTCCTACGTACCCTGCAATACTTGGAAATGAAACCTAACCTAACCAGGAGTGTTTCAGATAGAAAGCTCCCAACAGCCCCAATCAAAAGACTTCTTATTGTTAGTCCAAAAGAAGTTAAAATAAGTGTTATTAAGAATTCAAGATGAACTATACAGCCAACCTATGATTAACTGGCAATATGAACAAAGAACAATGTTTTCCTAATGGCTAAAAAAAGGTCTATGAATATGTAAAGTCACTGTTCACATGTTATATACATAGAAACACTATTTAAATTATGCAGTTTGCTAGCAGGGGATGTGGTGATTTCTACCAGTGTAGACAACTTTAATAGATTGGATTAATAGAGCATTTGGCTAAAATCCATGAAGATAGAAGTTTCATAAGCAACATTAAGCTGAGTCCCTGCTGGTAGAAACCAAAGGAAGAATGAACTATTATCACCATGAACTATTCCGGATCTTTCTGAATGCATATAGTTGGCAACCATAAGAAACAGGATATTCATCTAGTAGATAGTAGTAGTAGATATTTCCTTTGTAGTAGTAGTAGTAGTAGATAGACATTTCCTTTGATTTAACATGGCTGAATCAAATTATGTTATTTTGCACTGAAATCTGTCTGTACTTCCTATATTTTTCATTCATTCCTCATTTCTGTCACTAAACAGACTAAAGTTCTCAAGGATTTTGGAGAGCACTTGTCACTTGGATAATTATTCATTGCTCTACTGGACTACAGAGTTTTTCTTTAAAACTGTCAAGGAGGTTTAATGACAGGATAATTTGAATGAGTTAAATAATGCTTCATACTTGGAAAGTTAGTTCACTTTTGATTATTATTTTTATCTCTTGCTGCTGGTAAAAGAGTTCTTGGCAAATATGTATTCTTTTAGTCATGCAGAGCTCATCAATATTCTTTGCCTTCAATGAGGCTCACACTTCCTGAACTTTTTATCTCCTTGATTTCTCAGCGTGAAGAGTTATCCTTGAGAATGTAACATTCAATTTCCACATGTTCATGTGAATTCTAGTGAATGTATAATTATTGAAGAGCTACAAATAACTAATTTGTATTTTATGCCTTTGAAATAGTGGATATTGTACAATAGCTGCTTATCTGCAGTTCTTTCTTGGGTTTTTCCTGGAAATGTAAGACTGTAGTACTATAATCAATCCTTTAATTTCTCATTCTTTTCTCATCCCTAAGATAGATTTATTTACATGGCTATTTGTTTTACTGGTTTTATAAGCTTCTCCAATTGTAATCAACTCTCTAAATCTGTAAACCAGTTTAAAACTACAAATAACAATTACACAAAGTTCAGTATGGCTCAGGGTTTGGATATGCATGGCACTGCCTATTTCCAGTACCATTTAATCATACAGTAAGGCTGAGCATTTAAATTGCAACAGGGGCCATCCATATCTCTAAGGAGATATTGTGAGAAGGTACAACTTCAAAGTCCTTGTGGATGTTATTTTTTGAGAAAAGGGACCAAAAGTGAACCCAAACTTCACAATCCAATGACAGGCAACTCAGAAGTCTTTTCTCTTATTTTCATGATGAGATAGCTAAAAATGCAACTTCTTTTCTGTTTCATGTCTCTTATTTGTTCAGTGGCTTCTTAATCTGAAAAAGCATTCCCTCATAATAACTTTACTGAGATGTAATTTAAGTTTAGAAACTCAGATAGTTTGTAGGCCATTATAAAATCATGCTGACAGTAATGGGCTTTTCTTCTGTTCTTGAGTTGCGTAGAGAGTATGTCAGTATAAAATATTGTCTCCACAGCCTAAAGTTTTGGAAACTGTTGGGGTACCTTCCCACGTTTATTTATTTATTTTATTTATTAATCGAATTTATATGCCGCCAATCTCCTGCAGGACTCGGGACAGCTTACAACATATTAAAAAACACCAAATATAAATATTAAAAATAAATTAAACAATTTAAATTCAATTAATCGTTAAAAACTATAACGAACAATTAAAACCCCTTAAAAAACAATATCCCTCAGGCAAGGCCAGATTGCTTA